>OZ010580.1:130074499-130119499 GCA_963932145.1 Acanthosepion lycidas | reverse complement strand
CATACTCACATTCATAGGACCACAAGTCCTGGGTCTGAGGATAAACTACATTCGGCAGCAAGGTCTCTCATTAGGAAATTCGAGGTTTTGAGGAGCGCAGAATAACTACAGTTGTTCCCAGGTCCACACTAACCCGGCTATTAGCACCTGTTAGGGTCCCAGCTATTGGCAAATAGTGCAACCCAAAACAAGAGTTAATAATACATTTGTATAGCAAAATGACATTTAAAGCAACACTTTAAAAAATCTAAAAGTACACACTTATAGGAAAACTAGCAGTGGTACACGGCGTTACACGTGTGTACATGGCTGCAATTGTATAATCAGACCCCCTGTATATCCAAACACTCCTGTCTAGAAATGTCTGCCTCGGTCTCCACTTGCATGCATAATCCGTTCGTATACTAAGCTACTCCACACTCATCTTTTTTACGGTATGTTCTTTGCAAGTGTTTGATTGTTCTTAATAAAGGAATTCCATTGATAAAACATTCTTGTATGGTCGTTGCTCGAGGTTAAATTGTATCAATGTTTTAGATATTCAGTAAATTTCCTATGGACGTAATAACTTTCAAATAGTATGGTAGTGTTCACAAATCTAATAAATAAAAACAGGGATGAAGCATCAAAGCTTGATTCAACTGCAAGTGCAAACACATGAACGCTTCCCCCGCCTTCGTACGTTTGCTGTAAAACTGGTGTTAATAAATGGTTTAACGCTTCAATAATCCACCACAAACAATTTTCCATCGAAGGTTGTTCGAATGCCAGTTTAGGATGGGATCATATGAAGAAACTATTGGCTAAATGGCAAAAGCCGATTTTGAAACTAATTTGTTGCAGATTTCGTCCACTTAATTGAAATAATCTATACCAAACATTTCCGCAAAAAAATTTATGCGTCATGTGTAATTTATATGGCAAATTTAGAAAGTATCGGATGAAAAACCAGGGAATCGTGGCCGAAAAACGGATTTTTTGAACAGTTTTTCGTGGTTTATCGTCATCCATGGGGAACCCAGCAGGACTAAAATCACAGTTTTATTTCTTGAATGATGGGAAATTTTTTGCGACATGTTTGAGAAAATCGGATAAAAAAATGAAGTTATTCAAGTTTTTATTTTAGTATAAAACCCCGATTTTTTTTTCAGTCTTAGAATTTTTTGTATGAAGCCAACATCGCAGGAAAACTATCAAGTACTTTACATAAACATCGCAACATAAGCTGTTTTCCATTAAGTGCAAAGAACATCAGCTTATCCAGTAAAAATGTTCGCGTGTAACTTTGCCTTGGTTTTTACAAAAATTCGTACCCACATTCATTTTTATCGATTTTTCTGCCAAACCCGGAATGGTGGGTGCAGATTGAAAGTTGGTCTTGATCTACCTTGGTAAATTTTCAACGTGTGTCCAATTTCATCGAAATCTGTAGAGAAATAAGGACGTACATAAATAGCTTACACGCACAGACACACAGAGAGACAGAGACGGGCATAGACACAGACATCTGTTTTTCTAGATATAGATTACTAACATTTTATGATGTACAAACCTTATCTCTGAAAATATAAAATTATGTACCAAATACCTGTAGTTGAAAGCATAAAAGTTACATACAAATATTTAGATCTTAACATTAAATATCTCATCGAGGTTGATATACCGCTAAACAAAATGAAGCAACCAATCACAATACCACATAAATATAAAGACATACATATACACACATACACACGTAAAAATACAAAGTCACACAAATATCTGCATTCTTACAGAAAAAAAAAGGCGCCAATTATAACACGAGCTGTGAGAAATTTTATTTGCTGGACCTAGTTTAGGTTTGACACAAGGCTTCAAATATGGAGCACTCAGTAATGCACGACCAACGACAATCGCGCGAGAGTCAGATCCACTCGAGCACAGGTAGGTATAACGATGAAACAGTTTATGTTGCGTGTTTAACAATACATAAGACGCATATGGAAGTTAGGTGTGTCTTAACGGTTACCAACAGCGAATTCGGATTTCGTTTAAGGCTGGTGGTATTATTTTATATAAGGCATGAAACTATTTGTCCCTTTTTAAACAGCGGTTTTCGTCCATCACAAAAGTTAAGCAATGTTGAGCCTGGTCAGCACCTAGAGGGGTGACCACATGGGAATTCCAGATGCTGTAAGCTTGGATGTGCGAGTGGTAATAATGTGTCGGAATATGAAATCGTAGTGCAGAGTTCGAATTTCAGTCTAGTTTGTTATATTTACTTATGAATCCATCTCTTCTCCCCCAGCTGCGTGTTAAATAGCTGGACAGACAGTTCCCTGTAGCCTCTGTTGGCAATCAGTGTACCGCTGTAACAACAGCCTACTGCAGGGATTCTTATGTCAAGTCAATCATCAATTGAATAGTGATATGATCGAGCCAGCGTGTAACACGTTTGGCACCTAAGGAAAATCAGTTTTTAATATCTATAATAAGTTCATTTCCAATATATTTCTTTAGTAAAATCACTGCCAATTCATTTTTATAGCAAAACCACTCCCAAGAGTTTCGTAAAATAATTTCCAATTCATTCCTTTAGTAAAATAACTTCCAATACATTTCTACAGTAAAATCACTTCAAATGTATTCCTATAATGTAACCAAAAATGCCGTTACCGTTTTTTACGACGTGTGGGAAGAATTAGTTATCACGTGCCTGGAAAGTGGTTTGGGTGGGGATTAGGGTATTGTCCTCACGTAATGCAGGTGCGTTTCGCAAATTCTGATAGCTCAAGTAGTGGCAAGTATCGAAGCAGCTCCTCAGGGGCTTTCTGCTATATAAATTTAAGGTGGGCTACTCTGCAGTAGCATCAAATCGCTGAATACGTCAAGCCTTTAGGGGATACTGCTGTGAGCGAACACACCGCCAGGTATTGGTGCCAGAATTTCAGATCGGGAGATCTGTCCCTTCGGGATGAACCCCGCAGTGGCCGGCACATGTCTTGGATGTTGAATCCCTGAAGGCGGCCATGGAGAAAGACAACAGCTAAACCTGTGACGAGCTTGCCGAACGCTTCTAGTTTTCTGATTAATGACTCAGAAATCACCTGCGCCGCATAGGGAAATTGTATCGGTTGAACAAGTGGGTATTCTACACACCGGAAAGAGCGAATTCAACACCGCCGACTCAACACCGCCGACTCAACACCGCCGAGAACCGAGACAACACAGCACCAGAAAGGCGTAACTTTTTTTATTGCTTGTTCAGATAATGCTTAAACCGACTGGAGTTGGCACTCGGCTGTCTGATTTTCAATTCCGAGCCGTTATACATTACACCACCCGCACCTTATAAAACCTGGTATTTCTAAACAGTCACCTATCGAAATACTGACCAGATTCGACGATGCTTAACTTCGGCGATCGTAGCCATTACCATACTCGAGAACTGGCAGTTAGCTATTACTTATATGGGACAAGTTATGGGTTGGCTTGGCGAACGAAGATTTCAAAGAGGATTTCATTGTAACCTAACTAGTGCACGCCGTCAAATCTTTCCACAGGAGGAAGTCTGGCATCCGGAGCGAGAAACAACGTTATGACTTTCTTTCCGCTCTTTATTTCTATTTATCGGAATTGCTTCAGATACAGCGGTTGCCAAAAAAACATGTCGCCATAACCCACTGCCGGCATTTTGTGCTAACGTCAGATGTTTGTTGACTCTACAAGAGATGTGGTTCCTTTTGAAAGTGACATGTTTATATGTGATGGTAAAATTTTAAGGCTATCTCTGTATAGACATTGCTGCAGACAAAGTGCACACATCCTTGCATCTCTCTCTCTCTCTCTCTCTCTCTCTCTCTCTCGGCAGGGTTAAGATTAGGTTTATGGCGTCAAAAGAATGAAGGACGGCAAATGAAACGAATTCAGTTACGAAAGCCAATAAAATGCACAAATAAATTATACAGATGAATTGCGAGGTGGGGGGGCAGAAACGTTTAGAAGAGGGAAAGTCAGAGAGAGAGAAAAAAAGGAGAAAGAAAAAGAGAAAGAGGAGTAGATTAAGGGAAAAGTCAGAATTCGAAAGAAAAGGCAAAAAAGAGAAAATAAAAAAGAAAGAGCAAAAATGAAAACGAAAAAATACAGAGGGGGAGAGAAAGAGAGTGAGAAAGAAAGATTTTGTGATGTCTACGAACACTCGTTGCCACTTTTGTGATGTCAACGAATACTTGTTGTCACTTTCGTAATGCTCGTTGTAGTAGAGACTTTGTAATCGCAGATACAATTATAGTAACGCCATTGAACAATACTGGTGCCAAACGCATTCGAATATCACTAGCACTAATAGTACTTTCTCGATAATACTCGCTCGAATACTAATTGTATAGTGATCTGAATATTATTCCGTATAGTGATCATTTAGACGCCACGCTAATTCCCATTACGTATATATTTCCTTTGTCATCACGTGATCTACTTATTCAAAATGGGATGGCCTGTGTTTGCTCTCTGGTGAACTGTGTTCAAACTGCAGTGACACTTTATTCCTATATGTTGGGATTTTGGGGTACCCTGGTCTACTAGTGAGCCAGCCAAAATGAGCTGACTCATTTTATAGTTCACCAATAGAAGTGTTAACCAATCAGAAGGCTCAAAATATTCAATGCGACGTGTATAAAGGCGGCCATGTTTTTTATCCCGAATATTCACTGGTAGCCTTTGATATTGAAGACTGAAGAATTACGGAACAGCTGCTGGTGGTATTGGCGATATAGTCGGATTCAGTAGAATGTCTGACTCGTGAGTATTAATCTTTAACGTTGTTTCATTGAACAGATTACGTACTGCGCTGTATTCTATATTCATAGACTATGGTGAAAATGGTCAACGCTATATAACAAAAGATAAAGACAGAAAGAAAAAAGAGATAGCAAAAGGAAGAGAGAGAAAATGAAAAATGGAGGAAACTTGAAAAGCGGAGCGTAAAAGAAAAAAGAACAGAAAAAAAAGAGTGGACGAGAGGGTTTACAAAGAAAGAGGGGAAGAAAAAAAAAAAGAGCAACAAATATTGAAAGAAAGCGAAAAATAGAGAACAAAAGAGAAAAGGGTGATAAAATAGAAATATAGAGTAAAAAGAAAGTATAAGTGAGAAAGAGAAACTTAGAAATGGCGAATAAAGAAGATAACTTAAAAGAAAAAAGAAGCATATCTAACACTTTCGCCCCAGCCCCACAAACTTCGAAGTCTTACTATCTGGGTTGAGGTGTCTACTCGGTCCTAACTGAAGTTAAAGTAGTGGCCATAGGTCTCCTGAGCATCCGTAGATTATTCGACCGGTCCGCTGGTTTAATCCTGCTTCTTGTCCACATTGTGATTGTTTGATCCAGAAACCAAAAGTGATGTCCGTCCATTCAAGGTCGACTGAAGATGTAGACACGGCTGGGGAGTCTGCGCTAAGAAATTTAGAATGCAGCAAAAAAAGAAAAAAATTATCTGCAGAAAGCCGGACAAACATCGATTCAATGGTTGAATTGTTAATGTCTTTTATATAGCAGAAAACAATAGTAGAGAAGAGAAACGGGTTACAGAAAAGAAAAATATTTAACGTAAAAACTCATACACTGAATTCTAGACAGAGAGAGAGAGAGAGAGAGAGAGAGAGAGAGAGAGTATGTGATTATCTTGTTAAATCGTTTCAGAATGATATATGACTCTTGCGATGGAGGGATAAAGATTTCTGTGCGGGGCTTAAAGTTATAGTGGCGTTCCTCCTCCCAACACTTGAGCGGGCCAATTCTCTCTTCTCTCTTCAAGAATATTCTCCAGTCTGCCTTTTTCAGCATAACTACGCCTTTATATAGATAAACCTGGCTGATTATAACTGACCCTCGGCCCTACTACTTTGCACGCAATTATCACGGGGTTCTGGCTGCTTCAACCAAAATCATGTGAATTTCAAAGTACCTTCTAGCTTACTCAGCTCTATTTCAATTTTTAATCGATAAAAATTATTTCGACCATTTCCATTGTCTCTTGATGACCCAGATTCAATGGATACAACTTCTGCCCTAGATCAGATTCCCCCATCAGTAAACAAAATGCTCTGATTTAATTTCGCTATTCAAATCTACTTCAATTTCACTAAAAAATATATACGTGTGTGTGCTTCACAGACTCTCTCTCTATATATATCTCTCTCTGTCACACATAGTGGAAAGAAAAAAAAGGAAAGATATAGCAACAAGAAAGAAAAAAAGTAAAAAGAACGCGAGTGTGGAAGAAGAAATATGAAAGAAAAGAGAAAAGCAGAGGAAGTAAAGAAAGATAATGATGAAGAAAATGGAGAAAGCGAAAAAGAAATGGTGGAGAAACGTGAAAGAGATCAAAGAGAAAGAAGTGAGAAGGAACGAAAAGACAAAGTAAAATGAGGAAATGTAAGCGGAAAAGAAAATTCCAAAGACGGAAAAAAAGAAACGAAGTGAGAAAGAACAAAGGAAGGAAAAAATGACAGCAAAAACAAAAAGAGAAAGAAAGAGAAAAATATGGGAAGCAGAAAGAGGGATCTCTATCTATAAAAGGCAGGATATGTGTGTGTGTGTGTGTGTGTGTGTGTGTGTGTGTAACGAATGCACGGCCGCAATTTTCGACGGATTTTCATAAAAATTTACATGCGCATGCTCCAAGTTAGCGGGAAGATCAAGACCGACTTTGCATTTCCCAACTCCCATCGATAGTGGAAATAATCGATTTTTTCATGTTCTACGGCAGGTTTCATGTAGTTTGCGGCCATTTTCTACTGGCCAGAGTGAGAGCCTATAGCTGGCTGCCACGAATTGGGCAGGAAGATTCTATTGGCCAGCATGAGAGCCAACAGCTGACTGACACGAATGTTAACTAGCATGCTAGCATGCAGAAAATCAATAGCTGCATTCGTCATAAGCAGGAAAAATTTAAATCTGCATAGCACTTTACTCTAATTGGCTCATTCGTTTGCTTAAACTCAACGTTGATTCTGATTCCGCAGAACTGGGTTGGGTTCTTTTTTCATTCGGTTTTTCCAGTTACGAGTCCTTTTTTAAAGCTGATCGTTTTGTGTTCATTTTGTTTAGTTCTTTTTTCATAAAAGATTTAATGTTTAGTATAGAGCTTAGAAAAAATTCGCAGTGTGAGATAGGCAAGAAGTAAGGCATGTAGCAACATTAGCACGGCAAAGGGCACTCCTTTAAAGGCAAGGAAGGGCAAAAATATCTTAATCCAAGTGATAGCGATTGCTGTATGAGTCGTACGATTTTTGAATCAAGCACGGGCAACGCCGGACCATGCTGCTAGTCAATAATAAAAAGAACGAAGGCGAGAGTGTAAAGAAATACGAAATACGAAAGAGAAATGTGGTGTAAAAAAGAAAGACAAAGAACGAGAAAAAAAAAACGAGAAAGAAAGCATGACAAAGAAATAGGAAGAAAAAGAAAGAAAGATAGAAGAAAAAGCGAGGAGGACGAAAAAAATGAAAGATAGGCCAAGAAAGAGAGAATAAGACAATAATGAATAGAAAAGAGAGAATGGGAAAAGAGAGAATGAAAAAGAAAGAAAAAAAACAATGAGAACATGGAGAGTACGTGAAAGAAAGCCAACTGCTAGGGGAAAACCTTTCATGCAAAGCAATGTCTTCAATATCCTCAAAGATTTTTTTATCATTTCACTCCCAAACAAAACGACAATACCCCTAAGACGCAAGGATTGTGGGTACTGGGACTAAAAGAGAACGAGAAAACTTTAGAAGAAACCGGAAACCCAATCCTAAACAGAAAAAAGGGATAAACCTCTACTCTTGTTCAACAGACGGTGAGAGATCGTGAACCGGGCGATAGGCGAGCTTATCTAGGCCTATTTTCTCTTACTCATTCTAATAATGTTTCATTTCCTTCAGTGTTGAGATAAGCGCTTCCTCCTTCCTTCCTTCCTTCCTTCCTTCCTTCCTTCCTTCCTTCCTTCCTTCCTTCCTTCCTTCCTTCCTTCCTTCCTTCCATTCTCCCTTCCCTCCTTCCAGTGTTTTCAATAACCAGGTGCATGCAACACACCAGCCAACTCCAAGAATTTTTCCTTTTCCCGACCACAAAAGTCAAATTCATAACAAACATTATATTTCTTACTCCCTAGGAATGTCGAGTGAACGAAATAAAGGGATAGACTGTTATAGTTCCACGTGCCATGTTTAAAGGGTTCAGTTCGACATTCCAAGCACCTGAAGAAGGCCGAAGCGTACAACGGCCGAAAAGTTGTAATAAATATGGCGACAAAGATGAGGACAATAGTCCCAATAATGTAAATAGTGTACATAATACTTCATCTCAGAAATACAGACAGATACTGAAAGGCCGAAACGTTGTAATAAATATGGCAACAAAGATGAG
Source organism: Acanthosepion lycidas (assembly GCA_963932145.1). Taxonomy (NCBI): domain Eukaryota; kingdom Metazoa; phylum Mollusca; class Cephalopoda; order Sepiida; family Sepiidae; genus Acanthosepion; species Acanthosepion lycidas. The sequence continues at coordinate 130,111,109 of OZ010580.1, read as the reverse complement.
GACAATAGTCCGAATAATGTAAATAGTGTATATAATACCTCATCTCAGAAATATAGACAGATAGTGAAAGGCCAAAACGTTGTAATAAATATGGCAACAAAGATGAGGACAATAGTCCGAATAATGTAAATAGTGTACATAATACCTCATCTCAGAAATATAGACAGATACTGAAAGGCCGAAACGTTGTAATAAATATGGCAACAAAGATGAGGACAATAGTCCGAATAATGTAAATAGTGTACATAATACCTCATCTCAGAAATATAGACAGATACTGAAAGGCCGAAACGTTGTAATAAATATGGCAACAAAGATGAGGACAATAGTCCGAATAATGTAAATAATGTACATAATACCTCATCTCAGAAATATAGCCAGATACTGAAAGGCCGAAACGTTGTAATGAATATGGCAACAAAGATGAGGACAATAGTCCGAATAATGTAAATAGTGTACATAATACCTCACCTCAGAAATATAGACAACAATAAAATAGTTATATCACACCAAGTGCGCACATATCCGAATCTCAAACTAAGCAGCACAAAAGGTTTTGGAAGATTTGTGAAACTTTACCTTTTAAGATATAATTAATATTTGTTTTGGTATTGCTGTATCCAACCAAGAGAAATGCTTTCAAATATTTATCAGTCAACCTCGTTACATGCGCTGACTTTACATAGCTTAGATTTTATAATAAGTTCAGACAAAATATATGACATAATTCGTTGAAGTCAGTCCTTTTTATATACGGCACTCTTCAAATCGTTATAAACACGGCAAATTCAAGTTAAAACATAATTACTGCAGCAGGATCGTGATCGCTTTTCTTAGAAACTTAATTGCAGGTACTTACACAAAGAGTATTCGGATATTTAAAATTTGCCAAAAGTTGCCGTATTTTTTATTTCCCTGATTTTCCTAAAACTTATATCACTGTCAGATGCAAAAAATCAGATTAGCCAAATTTTGGCATTTTACTTATATTTAGTTTAATTTTTTCTACATAGTAAGTTTAACTACAATATATTGATAATTTCATATAAATAATTATAGCTTAGCTCATTTGCGGCACAGTGAAGCGGCAGGCCGGATGAACTGACGTCGGAAGCCCGGATCTGGCCCGCAGGCCGTAGTTTGGCGACCCCTGCTATAGACCAAACATGTGAGCATCGAAGAAGTTCTAGAGGGAATGTATACAAAACGACGCATATTTAACATTAGACAGAGACAGGAGAAATTTCTGGGGCACATAAATTTGGAAAATCTTATAGCCACAGGATAGATTGAAGACACGAGGCAGAGAAGAAAACAATGCATGATCTGCTTTGCGAGCTTGTGTAAGTGGATAGCCGAACAGGGATTAGGAGAGACAACAAAAAGATATAATTTATTAATAGCTAGAAAGTACGGGAAATTGTGGAGGACCATAATCACCGACGTCCGGAAGGGACACAGAACTTAAAAGAAGACCTTGGAGCCATATACAGTTATTTATTAGGTTGGTGCAAAAATAATTTCGTTTTCTCACATAGTAACATATTTTAGAAAACGAAATTATTTTTGCACCAACCTAATATATCGACAGTTAAAGAGGGTAAAATCTTGCCTATTGTGTATTATTTTGCATGGGTATAAACATGTTTAGGTGACGATATTTGAAACCTTGATCTATGAAATAGACTATCCTACCCCACTTAAATCATATCCTGGGAGTCATTCTAGAGACTGTTAAACGATATTCAGGTATTTTCTGGGAAGGGATTAATATGTGCTGATACACCGGTCAACGTTGTATAATCGTGAAGAAGAACACGCAATGTAATAGTCGTTGTGTTGTTTAGTCAGGCACAAGGCCAAAAATATATAGCCCCCTAATGAAGATTGAAGTCACTACAGAGGAAAGCTTGATAAGCATTATCCCACATCAATTCACCTATTATTTGATGACGCTAGCATTGTTTGGTTCAAGGTCATGGTTCTGGAGAACCCACTGAGAATCAAACCCAGTAGCCAATAGACATAATTAATCAGATCTACGGCCACATCAGTTTGAAATACCGGATCTCTTACGATACCGAAGTTAAGCAACGTCGAGCCTGGTCAGTACCTTGACGGGTGACTGCTTGGGAATAACAGGTTCTGTAAGCTTCGATGTCCGTGTGGTGTCATGGATAATAGCTTGGAATTGTTAATCGGAGAGCCGAGTTCCAATTCCAGTCGGATTCGATATATTCGCTTAGACGCAAATACCGTTGAGGAAGGTATTAAGACACTTCTTCTCTCTCATCCATCAGTTCATTACTAAACCATTATTATGTAAAAAATTTCATACAATCTAAAATACATATTTCTGGCTTTAGATAACCCGCAAAGGGTTGATAAACCGTAAAAAAACAAATCAATCAATCAGAATAACCTACGTAACTATGAACCACCGCCTGGATGCCCCAGGAATGTCAAGGTCGGTTTTTATTTTTATCTTGCCATGGATCGTGGTAAAAATAAATAAACAATGAAAAAATAAAAAATAAAAAAAGTAACGGAATTCTTCGAAGGATCTAAACAAGGAAATTGTGATTGAGAAAATTACGACAGTTCATAAATAAACATCGTTTAGCGGTTAAGTTTCGGGTTGAAGAATCAAGAAAATAAATTGTTTGGCAAAAAGAAAAAAAATGAAATGTAGGCAAATAAAAAAACAGTGAAAGATGGAGGAATGCCGGCATTGATCAAACAACTTCCGGTAGGAAACGGTTCTGTCATGATATTAAGATAGTAACATTTTCTCATTTAAGAATGACTTAATGAGATTCCATCGGTGCTAAGCAGAGAGGAAATGACAAAAAGGACTATGAATAAAAAAAAACAAACAAAAAAAAAAAAAAAAAGATGGCTGACCAATGCGAAAATAAAATGTGCATCTAAAGATAGAATACAAGAGTGGGCTGAAAAGTTCGTAGGCTGACTACGAAGGAGTGGTGCTGGAGCTGTGAAACCTTGCGGGCATTAATTTCAACTCTTATAAATAACTGGATATCCAGGTAAACTGTTATCTGGCTGTAGATTGGTCTATAGTTCTTTCGACACAAGATGACGAAAACGGTTTTGAATTCTATCAAGAATAAAGAGGACAGAATTCTATTTTTCATATAACATACGAAGATGGCCTGAAATGCTCATTGAGGGGACTATAAAGGAGTGATGCTAGAATTGTGAAATCTTGCATGCATTCATTTCAACTTTTCTTATTAATAACTGCATTTTTTCGTTTGTCTCACGGTGAACTCTCATCTAACTGCTTCTAAGAAGACTTTAAAAGTAAAAAGTAACGACTTCTCTTGAAAATGGAAAAAAAACTTGGCATAGTGGTGTTACAAAGTACTCGCAGAAAAAAGGTTCAGCCCCTAAGTACATTAATGCTGACATGTTTGCTATATTAGAGGAATTACACAAGAGGAGGCATGGTAGAGTTTTGGATAGCGGCTCGGATTGAGAAATTGGAGATCCGAGTTCAAATTCCAGTCGAATCCATTACATTATTTTACTTGGGAGGTATCTTCTTCTCCCACCAGCTATGGGTAAATAGAAGGATAGATCCTATAGCCTTGGATGTCAACTGGTCTACCACAGAAAGAAATGGCAACCTACTGCGGGGAAAAATATGCCTCGTCACTCGTGTATCGAAAGATACATGATCGCCTAAGCGTATATCACTCATGGCACATAACTAAGTGACGAGAAATCTGTCCTTTTCAGGACAACGCTATTCTCACCTACATGTGCTTGGACATTCTAGCAGTTGACTACTTCTTCTATGCGCCGCTGGCGAATCTTATATGTGTTGCTCTTGTCCTAAGTATTATCGTTCATTACTAACCTTCGTGTGATTATTCTATTCAGTATCCTTCCCTCTTGGATTGAGGAAAGCCTAGTTCGAATTCCAGTCGAATCTATTACACTCACTTACATGCTAATACCCTTGGGAAAGGTATGGCGTTCCCGCTTCTTCTTCCAGCTATGGGTAAACAGCAGGACAGACCGGGTTCTGTAGCCTTGGGTGGCAACTGGTCTACCGCAGAAAGAAATGGCAACCTACGGCGGGAAAAAATCTGCTTCGTCTGTCATGTATCAAAAGATGATCGCCTAAGCGTATATCACGCATGGTACATAACTGACTGACTTATCAACAGTGCAAAAGTGGGCAGCCGTACTGAGAGTGGGGAGAGGAGAGGAGAGTCTTGAAGATGACCCATGGTCTAGAAGTCCTCCAATTGCTATCACCGAGGAAAACATTGATCGTGTTCAGCACATGGTGATAGATGACAGGCATTTGATTATAAATCAAAAAGCCAATGATATTAGCATAACACCTGAAAATGTCGAGAAAATTATGCCCACTAAACATAGCATGACGAAAATTTCAACTCGGTGGGTGCTAATTCTTCTGACACCTGATCAAAAGCGCACCTGGTCAATGATATCTTTTGAAGGCAGATCCAGATGGTTCCCTAACACAGAATGAACGTCGGGATCCTCATTTTGAGCCAGAGACAATCAATGCAGTGGAATCACCCCTCCTCAAATAAATTTAAATTCCGTTCCAAAGAAGGTCAATGTCATTTCATCTGCGGGGTAGCTCAGTTTTTTGGGAATGCAAAATCCTTTATATTTATGGACTATATTCAAAAGGTACACACCATCAATGGAGAGTACTACTGAGGCAATTAAACAAGACCAAGAATCCAGGAAACCTGAGGAAAGGGGTCTTGTTCCATCAAAACAATGCTCCAGAACACAACTCCTTTGTTTAAATGGCTGCTGTGCGTGACTGTGGCTTTGCACTTCTCTCTCTTCTTCTGATTCGATTTGACTATCATCTGTTCTACAACATGAAAATAACATTTGGTTGGAACCAGTATCCAAGTAATGAGGACGTCATATCTACGGTGATGGCTTTTTTTACCAACAGGATGAAAGTTTCTTTACCAATGGGATCAAAGCACTATAATACAGATGGAAGAATTGTGTGGACTGCAAAGGGGACAATGTTAAAAAAAAATCTCATTTGGTCCCATTCCTTGAGAGTACATGGGTCAGATTATGAACTTTTCAGCCGACCGTCGTAGCGGCAAGAACGTTGCTGTGCGAATTCCTTAAGAGATCTCTAGATATTTTATTAATTTCTTAATATCTCATTTGCAATTAAGCACTAGAATGCAGTAACCAAAATGTTATCTTTGAAATCTGAGGGTCTGGCGAAACGCGCTCATGCTACAGTTGATATCAATGTCCTCAAGTGTCTTTTAGATCAGGTTTCGTTAATTTTACAACATAACACTTGATGAATAATTTAATGTCGAATATAAATAGTATGGCGGAGTAATGGATAGTGGCTTGTATTGAGGAATCGGAGAGCCGAGTTCGAATTCCACTCGGATCCATTTGGAAAGGTATGTATCCTCTTCTTCTTCTACCAGCTATGGATAAATAGCAGGACAGATTGGGTTCTATAGCCTTGGGCGGCAATCAGTCTAGGAGAAAGAAATACTCGGAATTAAAAAAAAAAAACGTCCTGGAGGGATTTGGGCACCTTCAGGCTATTTTGCCCAAGAAACACCACTTCTACTGCAGCTGCAGTACATATGGTCCACCTAAGGGTAACGGGATAAAAAAAAAAATACTATAATAAGTGATATAGTAATTGTAAGTTCAATCCCTGAGCCGGGCAGTGTGTGCTAGGACAAAGTGGAAACGGGAGAGTAATAATTGACCGTTACTAAAAAAAAAAAAAATTCCTAGACATGGGCAGTGGAACGAGAACAGTCTAGCCCTGGAAATCAAGGGTTCAGTTCAGAATTCTAACTTACCCGGATCAATATACACCTGAGGAAGGCCAGATGAAACAACAACCGAAGCTTTATGATAAGAAAAACAAAAGACAATAGTCCGAATGCAATTTTTTTAAGCATTCAACCCCAAGCAAATCGGGAAGCAACTAGCACGCAAAGGGTTTCAGAGTAAGAGCGAGAGCAAAGAGGAGTGATAGAGGAAAGAATAAAGAGAAGGATAGGAGATAGATCAGGGCATCTGGAGACGTCGATTGACGTTACATTTGAATAGTTGGAGATTATACTTATCAGGAAAACAAGAAATGGGGAGGGAGTTCCACAGGCGAGAAGTGCGAGACATGAAGCTATTGGAGTAGAAGAGACGGCTACATTTAACAGTTTCGACAGTGAAAGGGTGAGAGTAAGATGCCAGCCTAGTAGAACGCTTAAATTCACGAAGTCTGGGAACCAGCGAAAGTAGCTCATCAGAGCAGTTACCGTTAAAGTAATTGTAAAAAAGACAGAGGGAGACAACGGCACGTCTGTGAGAGAGCGGCGGTAGACGAGATGCCAGATCAGGGCCAATTACATTGCATATTCGTCTTTGGATTTTATCAAGGACCTTGAGACAAACAGAAGGTGCTCCAGACCATATATAGCAGCAATACTCCATGCAAGGGCGAATTGTTGATTTGTAGATTTGAAGGATTGACTCCGGCGAGAAAAATTTCCTGGCGCGGCACAGGGAGCCAACTTTTCTAGCGGTGGACAAAGCTATTGACTCAATGTATTTGTTCCATCTCAGGTCAGCAGACAATGTGAGACCGAGCAGTCGCAAAGAGGTGTTCTCGTGGAGCTGAGCGTCAGATATTCTAATGGAAAGCAGGGATGGTTCTCTGTGATGTGTAATAGAGAGCAACCATAGTGATAACTCTTCATTCCAGAAATTTAAGCAGAAAATGTGCCCTCCAGCAAGAATTGAACCAGCGTACCATCTTTTAGCTTATCGTTGGCACCGAGTATTTGAAGCGGCGAAAACTTTAATTAACGTCCACTGGCGCTGAACTGATGACATTTTTACGCCGATTACCGCCGATTAATTTTTATCTGATCAGAACCGTAGAATGCCAGCAAAATTCCCATAGACCGAATCTTGCGGATTTGAACCCAGTGTATCCTATTTTTCTGTCAACCCCCGATCGTTTACAACCGGTTACCGACTTTAGTCGACTCAAATTGCATCAATAAACAAATCGACAAAACCGTTTCTTTGCGGCCGTCAACAAGGATTGAATTCAGAAACTTTCAACTCACACTTGTGTGACATCGCTTCTCATCAACTCGCTCAGGTTATGGGAGATCGGCCTTCTTTGCAATAAAGAAGAAGAAGAAGAAAGAAAGAAAGAAAGAAAGAAAGAAAGAAAAGAAGAAGGCTAATTCCGACTTGAACTGGCTTATCTAGCATAGCAAAAGAAAAAAAAATAACACCAACATTAAACAATATGGCAGCCGTTAGCGTATCCGAGTATCTATTTATCGTCGACGATTTCAGATACGCACTTTACAGCGTATGTCTGTCTGTTTGTCTGTCAGAAGTAATGAAGAAAGAAGACGATTAATATAAAGAATAAAACCGTAGACCGGCGACGTCGTCATTATCACATCGCTCTAAGCTCGGATGATTTTCAACATCAACGTGTCATTACTCTGGTTTGGTGTTTTGCAGGCTTTGAAATTGGAAAACACGAATGCTAACCAAGGATGACGTCCAGATTAAGTAAGCGACCGCCCTTCAGGAAGTTTCTTTGAGATTTACTTTTGAATAGAAAGGTGGGGCGTAATTCGCTCCAGTCTTGATACCAAATGTGCCATTTAGAGCAATAAACTGTCGGCGCAATCAGTCATCGAAACAGTTAGGGTACTTGTCAGGTTGAAGAGCACCGATTCTAACAGGTTTATGGGAGAGTCATCACTTCATGACTAATTCCACAAGTCTTTCTTTTGGTCTATTTTTCTGATTCTATAAGACTTTCCACACACACACACACACACACACACATATATATATATTCGAGTTGGGCACATCGGTATGGTGTAATGGTTAGCAAGCTTGTCTCGCTAAAACAGTTACGACTGAATAGTGAGTTTGATCCTCACTGGGCGCCCCATACTTTCGGCCTTGTGCCACATCTAAGCAACACTTAGAAAATCAACATATATCGGTGGAATAACGGATAGTAGCTTGGATTGAGGAATCGGTGAACTGAGTTCGAATTTCAGTCGAATCCATTACATTCACTTACGTCCTAATATCCTTGGGAAAGGTGTGAATCCTCTCCTTCTCCCTCCAGCTATGGGTAAATAGAAGGACAGACTGGGTTCTATAGCCTTGGATGGCAACTGGTCTAGGAGAAGGACAACTCTGAATTCAAAACCTGCGGAGGTTCATTTGGGGACCTTGTGGTACTTAGTGTACCAGGTTTTTGTATTCGGCCCTTCAAAAAGTGTGGCTGGTCCTGCACGAAACCTTCACCACTATAATGAAATTACATGTGCTGTTGTCGGGCTTTCGGTTTCCTAGGAACTGATCTGTTTGATCCTCATACGTCGAATTCGACTGGAGAGTCGAGTATATATATATATATATATATATATATATATATATATATATATATATATATATATATATATATATATATATATATATATATATAGTAAAGAAGGCACGGTGGATTATTGGTTAACGGAACGGATTGAGGAGGACAGCTAGGTTCGAATTCGTGTCGAATCCATGGCATTCACTTACGTGCTAATACCCTTGGGAAAGGTATGAATGATCTTCTTCTACCCCCCAGCTATGGGTAAATAGTAGGACAGGCTATAGCCTTGGTCTACCGCAGAAAGAACCTACTGCAGAAAAAAAATCTGCCTCGTCAGTCATGTATGGAAAGATAATGATTGTGCCTGACGACAGAAGAACAAATGACAATACAGTGTGCCCCCACCTATTCGCGTTTCAGTACTTCACTCATTCGCGGATTTTTTTCTTTAGTATATATGTACTTGTTATTGGCGGAAACCCCAAATATTTGTTTTTTTTTCCTGAAGAACATATGAACAAATTATTCGCTGAGAACCTCCTCGATTCATGTATTAAAATTATTCTTGTATTATTTTCCTGTTACTTACGTGGCTTAATACATATAAGAGTCCATTTTATGGTAAAAATTGAGAGTTATACAATTTCATTATAAAACATGCGTAGTGCTTGGGCTTTGTTCTTTGTTAGGAGCTGCGGCTGGGGTCTTAAAAGTGGCTTATGCTAAGTCTGGGGGGGGGCATTATCACAGTCCTGTTTTTAGAAAGTGTGTTAAACTTTATATTTTACGTCTTGTTACAGGTATTTTATACAGCATTTTCAATGGTTTTATCAATCTATGCGTAATTAAAAACAGTTATTGTACGTATGAAATAAAATTTACGCTAAGTGTATGGTCACCAATAGTATTTTTCAAAATTTTTTTTAAAAGGGTATGAAATGTTACTAAAGTGTTTAAGATGAGAATTTAAGACATATGGCGTTTTAGCAATCTAAATAGGTACTTATAAGCACTAAAATTAAATTAAAAGAATTAGTTCCGTTTCATATTCAAGCGAATATCGGAATCTTTGCTTGAAGATGAAACGGAACTAATGCTTTTAATTTAATTATATAATTAAATTTAAAGTTTTTAGCTTCCATTTTTGAAACATGGTTATTACTGTGTAGGGAAAAACATATTTTAAATCAGTCAATTTATAATATATATATATATATATATATATGGAATATATATGAGGAATTCAAAGTAATTTCTTTAAAATGCCATGGAAAAATCCAAAGACCAGAGTTTTAATGCAAAAAGAGAGAAGAACAGAAGAAACAGCAGGGGAAGCACAAACTAGAAGACATGCAGATGCTATTAAATATAAGCATGAATAGCATCTGCAACAGCCAAGAGAGAAGCAAATGCTTCAAGACAGATCAGACCAAGATCCTCTCAAACACCGGGGGAGGTGCAAACAAGGAGAGAAACAGATGATAGAAGGAAGCGAAGGTCAAGAGCTGCAGATTACAGTAAAATTTCATCAAGGAGAGAAGTAGATACAGATAGGTAGAGATGATTAAGAGCTGCAGAGGATGACAGACTTTATCAAGGAGAGAAAATGATGCTTCAAACCATAGAAGAGCAAGATCTTTGAAAACACCTGATGAAAGACATGCCAGACAGGTTAGTGATAATCATAATCATGCTAAAAGGAGAGCAGCTTCTTTTTTGAGCTTGTCCAAGCTGGCTTTTCAATTCAACTGTGACAGTGACTATTCAAATCATCCAATGATATCTATTGGATCAACGATTCGCTGTAAGCATTGTAATGCCCTCAGATTCAAGGATGAAACAGATTGGGATGTGTGCTGTACCAAAGGAAAATTAAAGCTGGAAAATCTACCACTTAATTCGGGACCATTGCTCTCACTTCTGAATGGGATCTCAGCTGAATCAAAACACTTCAACCAGAACATCAGAAATTACAGAAGTTTCGCAATGACCTCTTTGGAGCCAAAGATTTCACCCTACCGGGATGAAAAACAACTGGCAGAATTCAGAGCAAGTAGCAAGCTTAAGCGCCCACATGGCGCCCACATGGAGCCCACATGGAGCCCACATGGCGCCCACATGGAGCCCACATGGCGCCCACATGGCGCCCACATGGTGCCCACATGGCGCGTGGCATTTAAACTAGTATATTAAGAAACAAGTAAAAAAAAAAAGCAACAAAAAAAGCCTTGTGTTTTTTGCGGGATCAATATAAATTTAATGAAAATGGAAGTTCTGTGAAAGAGTTGGCCCTTCAAATGGTGCACCCAGTTTGAATCGAACTCGTTCCAAATGACAGGCGCACGGCAACCATTTATTAATATTATCCTTATTTGAACAGTTGCATTGTGAGGATCGAACTCACTACACTGGCGAATTGGTAGGTTCTTTGTTGCTAACGTTAAATCCCCCTTTCTCTGACTCGCTCTAATGTGCACCCAATGAGGATCGCAATCACTAAAACGGTAAAATCATTTGCAGGAGTAGCTGCACATGAATTGATAGTTTTGTTTTGGTTTACGGCATATCAGCCCAAATAGGTTATTTAATGCCTATACAATTTTTATTGCTGGTAATATAATATTATCTATCTATCTATCTATCTATCTATCTATCTATCTATCTATCTATCTATCTATCTATCTCAGTCCTTTTAATATCTATCTATCTATCTATCTATCTATCTATCTATCTATCTATCTATCTCAGTCCTTTTAATATCTATCTATCTATCTATCTATCTATCTATCTATCTATGTCCTCTCAAATCTATCTATCTATCTATCTATCTATATATCTATCTATCTATCTCAGTATATATTGGTTTGGTTTACGGCATATGGGTTATTTAATGCCGACAAGATTTTTATTTCTGGTAATTTTTTCAAGAAATTTTTTTATTTTTTTTAAATGTATTGCTGGTAATATTTTGTTTTTTTATATTTATTGCTGGTAATATTTTTTTACAAAGTATTTCTGGTATTAAAACCTATTTTTACATTTTCATATTCCTCTGACCCCAGCGCGGGAGTTAATCAGGCACCCTAACAGGTGTCAGCACTCCGGGACCACCAGCAATTAAGACGTGGTTCCACTCTCCCGAAAAACCTCCCGCTGTCGGATGCAGTTTATCGTCTTACCCAGGACGCGGATGTAGTTTATCGTCATACCCTGGACGGGATTGATTTGAATTTTACGGATTATCAACCTTTTGACGAGTATTTAAATCCAGAATATATTTTTACATTGTAAGAATTGTTTGGAGTTCTACTAATTAACACAAAGTTAGTTACTTTCCCAAGAGTATTTGCTCATAATTTAATATGACCCCATAATTCGTTTTTTTACGGCTTATCAAACCATAACAGGTTATTTAGAATCAGAAGATATTTTTAGATTGTAAGAATTTTTTGAGATAATACCGATTTACTAACACAAACCTCTACTAAATAACCAATAGATGAAAAGTGGGGAAGAGGTTTATTCCCGAAATGTATTTACGCGTAAGTAAATATAAAGACCCCGAGAAATTTCAAATTCCAAGCTGTTATCCATTAAACCACCTGCTTATCCAAGCTTAAAGCAATTTTCAAGCGGTCACCCATCTAGGTACTGACCAGTCTCGACGTTGCTTAACTTCGGTGATCGTACAGGAACCGGTGATTCGACGTGATGTGATCGCAGGCCCCGAATGGATTTGGAGTTCGATTCTCTGATTTTCAATTCCGAGCCATTAATCCATTACAGCACCCGCACTTGCTATTCCCAAGCGGTCACCCATCTAGATAATGACTAGTGTCGACGTTGCTTAAAATTGGACATTTTACGAGGGAAGAGGTTTCAACGTGATATGGCATTAAATCTAAGCTGCTCTTGATTGTCTGTTATGTTTAAAATCGCAGGCGCTGGTGGATATCAAGCTCCAACCAATAGCGATCAGTAGTGTCTGAGACAGGCGTATTACGCTTTAGTATCGAGAAGCACTCTCGTCATCACATACCTTCCTTTGTTTCTTTCAACAGAACTTTCTTCGTGAGGGAGATTATTTAAAGAAGTCTGTTAAATCATGCACATCGTGTCACACCCGATAAAAAGCAGAGAAGACATCAACGGAGGAATTGCCTTAAAAAAAAAGAAGAGAAATGTATTGCATAAAAATACGATCCGAACGCAGACAGATTTCATAGCAGAGGCGTTGATAGGTTTGGCAACACAAAAAGAACGGAATGGTAAAGTAATGATTTCTCACTAGAGAAAAAACGGAAATATATATATATATATATATATATATATATATCGAGAGAGAGAGAGAGAGGGGGGAAGGGAAAGTGAGATAGAAAGAAAGAGCGAGAGTAAGAGAAAGTAATGATTTCACACTGCAGAGAAAACGGAAATTAAATACACACACACACACACATACACACACACACACACATATATATATATATATATATATATATATATATATATATAGAGAGAGAGAGAGAGAGAGAGAGAGAAAGAGAGACACGCATAAGTATTGGATACATGTTATTTTCTGTTATAACTCTAGTTTATGTTCGCCATTTTGCCTGATATTTGGTAAGTAATATCTCGTAAAGTTGTTTTAGTTGTATGTGGAAGGAAAATTAAAAACTCATGGTTGAATCCATTTTCTTATCAAAATTCAAAAGTACCCTATGCAAAAGTATTAAATTTATTTTTCATGTCAATCTATCTATCTGTGTCAATACATACATACATACATAAATACATATATATATATATATATATATATATATATATATATATATATATATATATATGGATAACGGCAAAAGGAAAACCTTTAGCGTTTCGTCCTCTGATGGGCTTTATCAAAGTAAATATAAACAATTTGGCTTAATAAAGTCTATAAGTGAAAAAAACGCGTCGGCTATAAGTTTTCCTTTTGTTTTGTGTTTTTCATATTACTCTTTTAGAGATATATCTTTAATTATATCTGAAATTTAATTTAATATATGCATAATGCGATGGGTAATTTGTCGCCATTTTATATTTCTCATTTCGTGCATGCGCATTGTTTGTCTTTGATTTTATCGACTGCACAGTATAGTAGCGTCAGTTTGGCACCATGTGAGAAAAAGAGTACCGTGAAGCAATTCACTCCGCCAGAAATTTGGAGACTGCATACGAGCATTTCGGACTGTTTGGATGTCTATCTGGGGACACTGCAGAGAATTTGGAAATAGTTGGTTGAGTCTAATGGTGATTACGAAGATACGGCAGCTCGGAAAAATCGCTCCAATAGTTCTGTTAAGAAATGAAATCCCACATCTGTTGGTGAGGGCTTTAGACTCAACATCGAGACTTACATCAAATGCCTCGAGGAGTTAGTGCTGCCCTGTGTTAAGTGAGTGGCTTTTGGAAGGGAAATTGATATCGGGAGACTTTCCACACGTATACACAGATACATACAATGAAATATGAAACTTTGCCGGTTGTCGATCCTCACTCATGAAAGCTCGATCGAGGAATGAAATAGTATATGTATATACCAACTAAAATGGTGAAGGAAAAACTAACAGTCCTTTATTAGTAATATAATAAACACGAAATAATTGAATTAACGACTTTTACGTTTTAAACAAATATTGAACTAACCGATTTTACACTTTGACCCTGAATTGAACTAACGCTTTTATGCTTGAAACAAGAATTCATCTAACGGTTTTTACACTTTGACTAAAAATTCAACATTGATTTTTACCCTTGGACCAAGAATTGAACTAACGGTTTTTACACTTTAACACTAAGATGGCTGAGGTGTCGTTTTCGACACCTTCAAATTTTCATCAAATTACTATGGAATAACTAGTTTTGGTTCAATGCTGAGGCTTATGGACAATTATTGAATTTTAGCAAAGATGCTTAACAGACTTAATTCTTTAAAAAATATTCAGTGGAATAGCTGAGATTTGAGGTTTTACCTTGAATGGCCGAGGTGTCGTTTTTGACACCCAGGCTATTTATAGGGTAAATGCATTGAAAAAGTTCTCACAAGCAATAATACTTCTATCTTTCTATTTATCTATCTATCTATCCACACACACACATATATATATATAATCACTTTCTTTCAGTATGAGGTATACTAATATTTGTGAATTTCTTTTCAGACTTGTTATTCTTGACTTGAATATTGAATATATTAAAGATGGCTGCTTCCCGGCGGAATGGAAATAAAGATGTCAAAGGAGCTGGCCATCCTAGTGTTAACCAGGAATTGAATAAACAGCTTTTATATTTGAACCATAAAGTCAATTAATGGCTTTGATACTTGAACCAAGAATTTTACACTTTAAACAGATATTGAAGTAACGGTCTTTACATCAATCCAAGTAGTGAAGTAATGATCCTTACAAATGCACCAATGGCTTCTTGGTGAACATTTTGATAGAGTTGTTCCTGATTTACCGGATAACCATTTTCTTCTTTTTATATAGAGAAAAGAAGCCCTTTAAAAGAGTTAGGCCTGTTTATTGCTCTTATTTTTTACTATTGCATTGTTTCAATGTGGTTTCGATTGAAAGAGAACGAAAATGATTAATTCGGAACTGTATGGAAAGTGCCCTTAATTTTGGAATCCTCAACGCTAACTCATTTACTCTATCATGGCTACTCACAAAATTGCAACAAAGTTGGAAAATCATGGTGAAAATACACACACACAAAAAGAATACGCTTCTCATTTGATCAGCGAGTATAATAAGTTTCTTAATACGTTTTGTCCAACCTTGAATTTATGGAAAAAACTAAACGCATCACTTCTTTTTCCATGTTCAAGATGAAGGGATATATAATGTTTTAAGTTAAATTCTGAAAGAGATTGATAGAAAATTAGCAAAGAGGACACTTTAATCATTAGGAATACGTAACATATTTTCATGTGCATATTTTCATTTTCCATGTCGATAATATGTACACATTTCAGATAGACTATATGTATAAAATTACAGTATGAATAAAGACAAAAGGAAAACTTATCTTAGCTGACGTGTCTCGTCCTCTGATAGTCTTTCAAATTTTCCTTGTTAAAGTCCCTCAGAGGACGAAACTCTTTTTTTTTTCTTTTTATCCATGTTTTTTTTAATAATATATTAGAACACAACGAAAATGTTTATTCAACAATCGGACATTATTTTCCGAACAAATTGATACTATTTTCCAGTTTATACACCCTGTGCGTCACATATTTGAGAACAAAATTCTGAAAGCAATTCAAATAAAATTAACAAAAAAAGAGACTTTAATTATTAGAAATGCGTAATATATTTTTGTGCATCGATAATATTATAATAATATATCAGAAGACAAGTGGTTTATTCTAAAATCGGACATTTTCCGAATCACCTAATAGTATAAATTATGAGAACCGTTTACAAGAAATTTCTGTTCACTTTAAACATATTTTTATTTTCAAAAAATTAAAGATAAAAAGAAGCCTTACATGAGATAATAGAGTTAACAGTACAGTTAATAATCTAATATTGGTCGTTACTAACTTAATAAGCTTAATTTAGTTCCTACATTGTTTCTGACAGAATGAGCCGACCGTTCTCTGGTGTATTCTCGTAAGCTTTGAATCCCGAAAAATATTACTACATTCAAGAAAATCGGCTGATGGTGGTGCCTATAACCGTCTTAGATTATTGTAATTTTGGTATAGCATTACAATACAGCAAATAAGCTGACCTGCTAACTTCTGTTAGTCGAGATTGAAAGAGCCGGCTGTAAGAGTTCTTAGAAAACGTTTTTACTAAACACTGCTTCTCGTAGCTGACTAATTTGAAGAATACGGTCGGAACCTGAAGACAATTTGCAAGCTTGTTATTCAATAAGTTTTGTGCTAAACTGGACAAAAATGCTAACGAAATACTCCAGATCGCTTATGGATTATCTTGCATGAGCTGAGCATCTGTTTTTCGCTGACACAAGAAGTTCAAGAACGATTAAGCGGAGGTGAGAGATCTGAGTTGAGAAAATTTGTAATTTTCTGGATTAAGACAGTCATGTTTCTATAAAGAAAACACGCTTACTGTTGGTGTGGCAACTGTATATAGAATTATTCATGAAGATCTGAAGATGTGGGGAAAAAAATTGACGAACAGAAGGCAAGATGCGTCAATGTCAGAGATAGGCATCAAAATTGTCCCCCGTTTACTATAGAGTCCAGACCTGTGACTTCTGGTTGTTCCTCAAACTGAAATGGCATTCGTTTTAAGGACATTGAGAAGATTGACGAGGCTGTGACATGGATCCTGGACAACTTCATTTTGGATGATTTCCAGCGATCATTCACGCAAATAGCTGGAGAGCTATATCAAATGTATTGACGTCAGAGGATTCTACTTTGAAGGAGATTAGTGTTTTGTACTTCTTTATATTTAATAAATGTCTCTCCTGAAAAAAATCTCAAAACGTCTGGAATGCGCCACGTACAAGGCAGTTATTGAACCCCCACAGCTACCGGAAACATATCTTATACAACAGATATATGGGAAGAAAAAAAGTTTCAGCCGCTTCTCACTTAACAATCGGACTTCGTTGCAACTATCTTGTCATTATAAAAGCTAGTCGTTAAGTGAGAAGTTACTTTCAGTCATACGACATGTCTAATGAGTTTGTGTCAGCAAGCGTTAGATTTAATGTCACTTTTGCACAATTTTTTAAAAACTTTTTAATCTACATTAGAATCCCTGACAACCGGACTAAGAAGGCCTTCTGGATATGAGAAATGTGTTACAAAGTCCGAATATGAGAGGGTATATTTAGGTTAAATTAAACGAACTGAAATCAGATTTAACATTTATTTTTAATGTTTTATAGTAAACAAAATAAGCTAAAATGAGTGTAATGTTAATGGAAATTCATTTAAATTAAGTATGCCACTGGTAAAAATGGTTGCTGAAGACATTAGGTTTATAATACCCAGAATTTCATACACAGATGTCCTCAAGGACACAGTGGATAAAGGCGTTAGTTAGATCCAGTGACAGGATCCAAAGAGTGTGAGTTCAATACCTGGTTAATGCGGTGGAGAACTTGGAGAGGGGAATTAACAGGAGATAACTGACATCCGTTAGACATGGCACGTGGAACTAGAACAGTCTACCCCAGCGAGTGAAATAAAGGATTCATTTCGACATTCTAACCACATGATGAAGCCGAAACGTGGTGATAATTATAGCAACTAAGATGAGGACGATAGTCCGAGTAATGTAAATAGTGTAAGTATGCCTTATATACAAAACAAATTATGAAGCGAGATTTTTTTAAATCGCTGTTGCATGATGATTTCTTTCTCTTCTAATGTCATTCTCATCTTTTTCCGCATTTTGTTTTGCTTTTGTTCTTGAAATCTTTTAAACGAAAGATATATATTTTTTAACTCTGCATGCATTATTTCAATCGTCAAAACTGAATGCTGGCTTTCTTTCCATAAAACTGACAACCTTTTCAATAGCTTTTTCAATTTCAGTCCAGATTTCATCACTTTGATGCATCCCGTTGCTATCTTGTTGCAGATAGGTCTCGTTGTCATCCTTTCCTCTTATTTCTCATCATCTTTTGCACCAACACAAGCCATTAGGGTGAAATAAGCATAAGCAATTATCTAAAGTAAATTTCATGAAAAACAGAAATTTCAAATCAGTTACGTATCACCCAAATAGTTCAAATATACACATCAAAACCATGTCCGGATATTCGGGATTCCGGATATGCGGGATTCCAGATATTGTGGTACTCCAGATATGAGGCTCTCCGGATATGATGGATTCCGGATATGGGGGATTTCGGATATGAGGAATTCTACTGTATTTCTAAATGTTTGCAGTTGTGAAATAAACAGTTTTTATAAAGAGAAAGGTCTATATTCTTCGGTTTTCATAGTCGGTTTTTTTTTTATTTACTGTTAATTCAAACAATACAAGGCCACTGAAGATAGAGTTTTACTGATTGGGATTGTCGTAAGGGAAGGGAAAGAAGTCATTGTGAAATGCATATCCATAAGGACGTGTAAAGATACTGACACACCAGGACCTTATAACTAAATTATATACTACTAATAAAGTACTAAATATAATACTAATAAAGTATTAAATATAATACCAATAAAGTACTAAATATAATACAAACGAAGTATAAAAATATAATACTAATAAAGTACTAAATATAATACTAATAAGGTATTAAATACAATACTAATAAAGTACTAAATATAAAATTAATAAAGTACTAAATATAATACTAATAAAGTATTAAATATAATACTAATAAAGTACTAAATATAATACAAATGAAGTATAAAAATATAATACTAATAAAGTAGGAAATATTATACTAATAAGGTACTAAATATAATACTAAAAAGTATTAAATATAATATTAATAAAATAGTAAATATAATATTAATAAAGTATTAAATGTAAAAGTAATAAAGTACTAAATATAATACTAAAAATTATTAAATATAATACCAATAAAGTACTAAATATAATACAAATGAAGTATAAAATATAATACTAATAAAGAACTAAATATAATACTAAAAAATATTAAATATAATATTAATAAAATAGTAAATATAATATTAATAAAGTATTAAATATAATACTAATAAAGTACTAAATATAATACTAAAAAGTATTAAATATAATATTAAAAAAATACTAAATATAATATTAATAAAGTATTAAATATAATACTAATAAAGTACTAAATAATACTAATAAAGTATTAAATATAATGCTAATAAAGTATTAAATATAATACTAATAAAGAACTAAATATAATACTAAAAAGTATTAAATATAATATTAATAAAATACTAAATATAATATTAATAAAGTATTAAATATAATACTAATAAAGTACTAAATAATACTAATGAAGTATTAAATATAATACTAATGAAGTATAAAATATAATACTAATAAAGTACTAAAAATAATACTAATAAAGTATTAAATATAATACTAATAAAGTACTAAATATAATATTAATAAAGTATTGAATATAATACCAAATAGTACTAAATATAATACTAATAAAGCATTAAATATAATACCAAAAAGTACTAAATATAATACTAATAAAGCATTAAATATAATACTAATAAAGTACTAAATAATACTAATAAAGTATTAAATATAATGTAGCTGAAATAAAATTCATAGATTATTTTTTGTGGTTTGGTAAGGAATGTTAAATACTAGATTCACACTATTATTTTTTAGTACAGGTTTATTTTGGTTCAGACCTTCTGAGGCTGACCTTTAAGGGCAGATGGTAGACTTAATAAGGAAGTCGTTTTTGATTGGGTAAAATAGCGTGGGGATGTTAGATTAGAAAGTGATTTCACGAAATTAAGTTATTACGCCTCATAGTGAGCAGACATGGTTGTTTTGTGTCCCGGGGAACCTGCTCCCCAGTGGGGCTGATAGAGCGACCCCACTAGCTAGTTAAAAAATGTACACATCGACGTGTTTAATAAAGCAGATAAGTTTAAAATCCCTTTTGTTGATTTTTCTTTCATTTTCGGACTCCAAAACATTTCGACACCCGGTCAAGAGAAGACGAGCGAGAGAAGATACAACGCTATGGACTCGATCCCGCCAACCAAGACCCTCCTTAGAAAGAGGGTGGGAGGCATACAACGGAATAATTTGCTCAAAATTTAAATTTAAATGCTGATTGTCTATATATATTTAACGTTTAAATTTTTTAACGTGTAATTTATTTAACGTTTAAATTTAAAAGCTGAGCGTTTCTATATATTTAACGTTTAAATGCAAAACGTGAACAGCTTTATTTTTTATCTGTTTGTCCCTATAAGATTCAATCAAGAAAACCAAGGATATGTAGCTATAAACCGCATAGTAATACAAATCAACACTGAATTATGAGTGTCAGTTTCACGTTTTGAGTTACCTGCTATGACTAATGACCGCTTAAGTTGTGATAATGCCAGTCACCATGCAGTGCTGATTATCTATGGCCACAATCTTTACACCCCCACCCACAAGCACTCCGATACAGATATTATATATATTAATAGAAAAAAATGATTTACGTTACGCCAACGCGTTTCGCTGCTTGAGAAACCTTATCAAGGGGACTTATTCAGATAAATTTATTCAAGGCATGAACATTTTTCTTGTACTTACTCCTATTCATATTTTTTTTTACATATATGCTATATATATATATATATATATATATATATATATATATGTATGTATGTATATTACATATACGCTATATATATATATAGATAAATATATATATATATATATGTGTGTGTGTATGTATATTACATATACGATATATATATATATATATGGCAAAAATATTAATGGAGGAAAGGAGAAAGAAGAAAAAGAAAACATTCCGTGACAGTCAATCTAGGACTGAGGAGAGGCAGTGCTGGTCTGAAATAGACTATGGCGACATGGGGTGATTTTGCATTTTTGCTATATAAAATATATTCTCTGTTATAACAAATACACTGAGCTCTCTCTGTGGATCAGTTTTAATATCTGATATTACTAGGAACATACTTGATTATATACGAACTTATATACTATATATATATATATATATATATATATATATATATATATATATATATATATATATGTGTGTGTGTGTGTGTGTGTGTGTGTGTGTGTGAGTGTGTGTATGTGAGGAACCCACCCGCAAAGTGTATAAAAGTATTTTTGACACACCATATATATATATATATATATATATATATATATATATATATATATAAAAGACAAAAGAAAATCTCTTCTTAACCGACGCGTTTCGTCCTCTAAGGAATTTTATCAAAGTAATATATATATATATATGTGTGTGTGTGTGTGTGTGTTTATGTGTGTGTGTAGAGGGAGAGGGAGATTGAAAGATTTTGGGAGATGTTGAGTAAAGGGTAAATTTGCGGGTAGATCTGACGTTGATGTTGGTCTCTCTTGACTGGCGGAGAGCAACACACAATCGCCGGCATGTTAATTGCAGCGGAAGTCTACAAGTCAGTGGGTGGAGGGCCATCGTCGTCATCGCGAAACTATCACATCCTTTCGTGCTTCCATCCTGCACACTGGCTAATTGCAAAGATATGATCCTGTGAAAGACATCAATCATAAAGATAATTGACATGGCAATTCAGCCTGTACGCACTAAAAACTCTAAAACGAAGTCATTTTTCAGGCGATTTTGCTAACGCGGTGATTTTTTTTCTTAATCAGTTCACCCCAATCATGGCGATAATGCAACTAAGACGCAAAGGATTACCAGGAGTAAATGAGAAGACTTTAGAATGAACCGGAAACCCAGTCCTAAACCGGCAACAAGGGATAATGTTCTACTCATTTTCAAAAGAATCCAATACCAATTTTAAAAAAAAAATTCAATGTCTTCAGGGCATAAGGGAATTACGTCCGCCATAGACTCATCCACAGGTCTAAATATCAAAAATTCTATTAAAGGAAGGAACGTTGGACCATCCGTAGGCAGGTAGAAAATTATTTTTAAAATACAGTTTAAATATCCGGGAGGCGTTTTAACAGACGATGGGAAATGCGACACCGAGATTCGAACAGGCGTTGGACTAGCGAAAGAAGCATTCTAAAAGCAACGAGCCGAGAAACGGAAAGATTTCATTAGAAACAAAAAAAAAAGTCCAGGATTTCTATGCGATATTCATTCTTTTGTAGTGGCAGTGAATATTGAACAATCTCCACACAGATGAGTAAAGTGTGGAGATTGTTGAACAATCTCCACACTTTGTTCAACAATCTCCACACTAGAAAGAACAGAAGAATAGACTGATCGAGTAAGCAACAAGGAAGTCTTATAGAAAATGGCGACAGAAAAAAAACATTGAAAATCACTCGGACACATAATAAGGAAGAAGGATGGAAAAAATTTACCCTCACGGTTGGGGTCAAAAGAGAAAAGGGAAAGCAGTGAGATACTTATTTGACGAGATTGTGTGAATGGATGGCGGAAAGGAGGGCTGGAGCGTTAGCAAAGGGAGAAAAACTAATAAGGGCCACAAAAGATAGGAAGTTGTGGACAGTCATGATCACCTATATTCTGAAGAGAGACGCCACAAAGAAGAAGAAGAAGAAAGGAAGAAGAAGAAGAAGAAGAAGAAGAAGAAGAAGAAGAAGAAGAAGAAGAAGAAGAAGAAGAAGAAGACGAAGAAGAAGAAGCATTTTAAATCTGCAATTTTTCTTATTTTCAAATGCAAGACAACGAAAAGTATGGTCATCAGTAAGAACAAAAATCCAAAGATACGAGTTACAAATTCGAGATAAACACATCAAGCAGACGCAGAAAAATGAATATCTGGGAGGCGTTCTAAGAGAGAATGGAAAAATGCGCAGCGAGATTAGAACACTCATTGGATTAGCGAAAAAAACTTTTCCAAAAGTTGAGCAACGAGCCGACAAACGGAAAGATTTCAATAGAAACAAAGGAAAGTGTGACGGATTGCTATGTGATATCCATTTTCTTCTATGGTAACGAAGGTTTGACAAGATCTCCAGGGATGAGGAAAACATACCAGAAGAAAGAAGAAATGTGGTTCTATAGAAGGATACTGAGAATTCCATGGACGGAATGAGTAAACATCAAGGAAGTCTTAAAGAAAATGGCAACAGAAAGAACACATACTCAAAATCAGGAAAGGACAACTGTAATACAAGAAGCAAGAAGAAATGTGGTTCTACAGGAGGATACTGAGAATTCCATGAACAGAATGAGTAAACAACAAGGAAGTCTTAAAGAAAATGGCAACAGAAAGAACACATACTCAAAATCAGGAAAGGACAACTGTAATACAAGAGGCAAGAAGAAATGTGGTTCTACAGGAGGATACTGAGAATTCCATGAACAGAATGAGTAAACAACAAGGAAGTCTTAAAGAAAATGGCAACAGAAAGAACACATACTCCAAATCCGGAAAGGACAACTGTAATTCCTTGAACACACAATGGGGAAGGAAGGCTTAGAAAACTTAAATTGAAATATTACAAAGAAATAGCATCGAAAAATAATATCATTTTATTCTCATTCCACTTGTGTTATTTTCACTTAAATGAATTTATTGTTAAATATTATACGGAGCGAGTAAGCAAGGAGACATTTCTAAAAGAAACGAACACTTCTACAGAGAATCAGGAAAATAGAGCTGAAATTCATTGGACGCATAATAGGTAGGAGGGGGGCATTGAAAACTTAACCCTTACGGAAAGATCGTACGTAAAATTTTTCCTTTAATAAAATTTCTAGAACATACAGGCCGGTAGACGAAAATAAATAAATAGTTTGATAAATGAACAAAAAGTCTACTGAAATACGAGTATCCACTGAAAATAACGTTTTAATTGCTGTCAGATTAATAAAAAATCCATTACCTTTTATAATATATATATATATATATATATATATATATATATATATATATATATATATTATTTATTTAAAAATATGATTCCAACACGCTACATAAGAGGTCTCATGTTTCAAAACAAGAGCCGAAAACTTCAAAATAATATTTGAATTAACTTGAGTTAAAGTAGGCTCTGTTCCATCTTCAAGCGAAATTTTTTTTGGGAATGACTTGTTTCTGAAATTTACGAGTTTTAATAGTATGGTCAGAATTGAAATCAAACATTTCCATGGTAACATCAAGGGCGGATTGTTTAGAATCGGCAGGGGTGGGGTGTTAATAATTTGTATCAGTATAGAGTTACTTTCATAGATGTTGGGTCACGGTAAGGTGGGGGTGGCTAAATTTACGACGGAGGAAGTTTTCGCATAGTCTGGCTTGAGCGTCTACGGAGATTTATTTATTTATTTTTATTTTATTCTTTTATTATATCTCTTTATGAAAGGGATTTGTGTATATGAAAAGGCCGTAACGTTTGTTGTTTGACGACTTCATAAAGGGTTATCAATTTTTGTAGGTAATTAAAAGTAAAACTATGTATATGGGCTATGGATTTTAAAATTTATTTTTTTGTATGCGTGTTTTAGGCTAGTTATTCAGAGCGTAAGTTCGGTTGTGTCGGCAGAAAACCGTTAATTCTTGCCGGTTGTTTAATAGGTTTTTATTGTTTAGGAGCTTAATAATGTGTAGTTTCTCATGGAGGCACAAAGGGCATGGGTCATCCCAAGTTTTGCAAGTTCTAGTCCTGTTAATGATTTTCCATTTTACTTTAGGTGTCCTATTTTTTTCATTCAGGTGCCAAAAATATTTAGATAGAGAGGTCTGATGTCTAAAGTTTATGTTGTTGAAGGAGCGTTTATGCTGCCTCCATCTGGTTTTAAAGGCATTTTTCGTGGACCCAATGTATATCATATTATTGTTAGGGTTCTCCGTGGATGATATAGTGCAAAATTTCGCTTGAAGATGGAACAGAGCCTACTTTAACTCAAGTTAATTCAAATATTATTTTGGAGTTTTCGGCTCTTGTTTTGAAACATGAGACCTCTTATGTAGCATGTTGGAATCATATTTTTAAATAAATAATTATATTTATGCTCTACTTTCGTATCGAGCACTATTTTTTAAAAATAATTACAAAAATACTAAGGAACTTTGGATTATTTACCAAACCAGTTTCTTTCCTATTTTCTACAATATTTTCACACACACATACACACACACACACACACACACATATATATATATATATATATATATATATATATATATATATATATATATATATATATATATATATACAGTAGCGTCCAAAACTAAGGGACAAAATTTTAAAACCTAATATTTGTTAAAAATAACAACTGTGAAAAGCTGAAATTTTGACAACTGGTAGTCGTTATCACCCATAATAACATACTAAAATTTGAATCATTTGCAAAGGCTAGAAAAAGAATTATAACAATTATTTATTTATTTTCAAATTTGGAACGTCCAAAAGTAAGGGACAAAATTGAGAAAAACAATGTAAACGGCAAAAAAACAATAAAAATACATGTACAATCAATATTTAGTAAATGAGCCCTTGCTCTCAATGACAGCTGCACATCTTCGACTACAAGAACGAATCAGTTCTTGACAATCCTCGATACTAATTTTAGACCATTCTTCTTGAAGCTTCACCCACAAATCCTCCGTGTTAGTGGGATTTCTTTCCATAACTTTCATTCCTAAGGTCTTCCAAAGATTTTCTATTGGATTTAAGTCAGGACTTTGCGGTGGCCAATCCATAATTTCCAAATCTTGCTCGCTAAGGTAACTCATTACCACCTTTGCCTTGTGACATGGGGCATTATCTTGCATAAAGGTAGCCCTATCGAAACCTGTATGATTGGCACAACATGATCTTGAACAATGTTTTTATAGATCTGCGCGTTTACCCGAGTTTGTAACCGGACAAGAGGCGTTGTACCTTGGCTAGAAAACATTCCAAATACCATGACGCTTCCGGCCCCAAACTTGACAGTTTTCTTAGTATACTTTGCACTTAATCTTTCACCAATACATCTCTTTACATTGTTTTTTTCCATCATTTCCAAATAAATTAAACTTGCTTTCATCACTGAAAAATACTTTTGCCCAATTTTCATATGTCCAAATTACATACCTGTTTGCAAACTCTAATCTCTTCTTCTTATTCTTCGAACTAACACGTGGTTTCTTCCCTGGGGTTCGATTAAACAGCCCTATTTCTTGCAGTCGTCTACAAACAGTCTGTCTTGACATATTAACACATGAGGTACTATTCATAACCCTTTTAATTTCTGTGCAAGACTTAAAACGGTCCTTTAATGACATACGCTGCATTATTCGATCTTCTCTTGCCGAAGTTTTGCGGGGTCTGCCGGTTTTAAAAGCACTAACTATTTTGCCAGTATCATTGTAGGATTTAACAACCCTGCCTACAACACTCTTGGAACGTTTCACTTTCTCTGAAATCTCTCTAATGGTGTGCTTTTCCATGTGTAGCTTCACAATAGCTTGTCTCACAGAGTAATCAGGTTTTGGCGTTTCGCCAAGGTGCCGGCTGATGCAACGTTTACAAATGACTAAGTAAGAATTATTCTTTAGAGGAAATCAAAAAATTTCAATATAGAATACTGTTTACATTGTTTTTCTCAATTTTGACCCTTACTTTTGGACGAATCTATTTTGAAAATAAATAAATAATTGTTATAATTCTTTTTCTATCCTTTGCAAATGATTCAAATTTTAGTATGTTATTATGGATGATAACGACTACCAGTTGTCAAAATTTCAGCTTTTCACAGTTGTTATTTCTAACAAATATTAGGTTTTAAAATTTTGTCCCTTAGTTTTGGACGCTACTGTATATGATATATATATATATGTGTGTGTGTGTATGGCTGTGTGTGTGTGTGTGTGTGTGTGTGTACTCTCCAGATTGTTTGAAGATTGTTTGAAGATGAATCCAACTGTCATCGCTCAGTATTGACCTCAATGTCGATATATATATATATATATGTGTGTGTGTGTGTGTGAGAGAGAGAGAGAGAGAGAGAGAGTGTGTGTGTGTGTGTGTGTGTGCTTGTGCCCGTGCGTGCGATTGACTCTCCAGTCATTTTCGATTCACGTGGGTTCAGCAGCACTTATGTATGTTCCTTCGGTGACATTTAAGGTCAACTTGAAACCCACACAGCATTCGACATACAAGGCAATATCCATATAGGATATTGATCTGATTCAACCTTGTTTATGAAATAGCAAAATGAATGCCTCTATGAACGGCCAATCCTCTAGATCCTTATACATTAATGTAGGTGTCCTCTCGGTCTCCTTGGTCTTACATTGAACCTAATTTTAACCAGCGACCTTCCCGATGTCATTCGTTCTGATCTCGCTATGTATGGTATTCATCTAACCAACTTCCGTTTTAAAGCTAAGTCTGATCGGTTCGATACGGCCAAATTGACAAAGATCTAAAGAAATTACCTACTATCTTCTCAACTCTATCAAAAAATGATCTGTTAATGTTAGCACCACCAAAATTGCTCTCGTTTAAAGATCTTATTTGACCTTATTTTTTTCTTCCATCATCATGGCTAATGCTAACCTCCAAGAGAGTGATTCATTGCGACATAATAATGTTTTCTGCTGACATGACGTGGAGAGATTATATTGAATCAGTTGCCAGGAATGCTGCTAGGAAAGTGATATGTCCCGGAAAGGGATATATTTGAACGAAGTAGCTAAGTGGTTTTGGCTACTATAACCAAGTAGAATACGGTAGCAGTAATCGACTGTTACGCGTCATAGTCTCAGGTAAGAAGTGTAGATCAATGGCGTAGTCCAATGGGCGTCGTTATAGACTTAGCTCTCAGACTAAGGCTCTTGACTCTCCTACACGTCCGTAGGTATTTATGACGGACACCAGCCAGGTGTACGCATATTCCATTATACCAGAAAGTTGGTTAACTGTTTCGTACTAGACATTTCTTCTCTCCAGAATTTATCTTACATATTTATAAGTCGACCAGTCGTCCAGGATTTGAATATTGCTACCACAGGTAGTCCGGTGTTTATGCTCTGTATTCATAATTCCTCGATAAACTCTAAAGAAGTATCAGCAATGTTATTGGTCTACACCTGGCATCTCGGTTTCAGTCACATTCCAGCCGCCGTAATGTATATTCCCCGAGTCTTTTCTATAAATACTTTCATGGTAATTGTTCTGATGACCATTCTTCTATGGTACTTAGACTTTATGAATTTAAGCGCAGTATTAGATTGGTTGCAAGGTCTCATCTTTTTAAAGTTGAAATGACGAGATGTTACCGTCAGTTCTATGCTAAGAGTTTCTTCTCTCGCACTTCTTACTTGTGGACACGCTTTCGGTTTCTTATTTTCCAGTCGACTTTGTTCTTTAAAAATTTTAATGCAATGTACATCGATATCTTCTGTCTTCTTACCTTCTATTCATTAATGTTCGTTCTCATTAATAATAATTATTATTTTTCTCATTTCTCCGTAGCATTGGGTAATTCTTTACGAGCTAGTCTGATTGATCGTTATTACTGAGGAATAAGTTCGATTCTCACTGGTTTGGTTTGGTTTGGTTTACGTCATATCAACCACAATGGGTTATTTAATGCCGACAATATCCCCACTAACGACAAAATCTTTTCTTAAAAAATGCATTGCTGGCAATATTTTTTTTTTTTTAAATGTATTCCTGGTAATAATTTTTCTTCAAAAACTCATTGCTGGTAATAATCTTTCGCAAAAATGTATTAGGGATACCTATTTTTACACTTTCATAGACATTTGACCCCAATTTGGGAGTTAACTATTTGCCCATATCTGGGACCCTAACAGGTGCTACCGCCCAGGTTCAGGGTGGGCCTGGGAACACCAACAATTAAGAGGTGGTTCCACGCTCCTCAAAACCTCCTGAGCAGAGGTCTTGCTGTTGGACGTAGTCTATCGTCTTACCCAGGACGGTATTCTCACTGATTGCTGCATACTGATGACATTGTATGAAACGAGGCTAATCTTAGTATAAAACAACAACAACAACCGCAGGTGGCAAAAAGATTCTATTAAGGCAGAAGTGTTCTTTTTTGTGGGTGGGGGTATAAACAATATGAATACGGTTTTAAAATAATACATCGGGGAATATGAGGGGTGGCTTTCTGCAGAAGTAATTGAATAAATTGGAAAAAAAACACAGAATGGAAATGAATAATGGCCGAGTAGAAAGAATAAGTGAAATGTTGAAAATGCAAGAGATAAATTTAGCAACAGGGACGCGAAGATTATTTTCTTTCTTTTTTCCTTCTTTAAAGACACTTGAAGCACCGTGAAAATGTTAACAGTACAATTATTTATGCGTGGTTCAGTTTATTATCCCAACTGTGGAATCTCTTTCTGTCAAACAATTTGCAGAAACGTTTAGCGTTTTGCCTGCCAGAAGACAAAGTCGATTTCTTAGAAATGATTCATTCACAGAATAGAACAGTTTGGAAGCAGGTGATTGTAAACATAATAAGAAAGTGATGGTCATCGTCGACATCGCTTTCAGTCCGTGATGAGGCATGTTCTTTTCAGTCCGTGATGAGGCATGTTCTTTTCAGTCCGTGATGAGGCATGTTCTTTTCAGTCCGTGATGAGGCATGTTCTTTTATAATCGCTTTCAGTTGCACCAACTGCCCAGGCTCTAAATAAAGTATAGATAAGATTCCGTATTTACCGTAAATTGCGGCGTACAAGTCGATCCGGCGTACAAATCGACCACAAGGTTTTTTTTGTGTTAGGCCTATACCTAGCGTATAGGTCGACCCCGTCTAACACAGTATTTAGAGTAAGACTTTGAAGGGTTAAAAAAAATGTGACCATACAAAGTTTTATTATGGATAAAATAATTATTTTAAATATTATCCTCAGAGATGAAATTTATAAAATATCGTATGTTTTAATTCTTTTTACAAGGCCCTGTGGTTAATCAATGTAGAGGGTTACATTAACAATTTATACAATTAGGAGACGAAGATAACGGTTGACTCTAGCCTTGAACCGGTTACGATTGTAGTGAACGGGGAAACATCTTGGGGATTGGTTTCCACAGAGCAGCGGTTAGGGGGAAGAAGCTGTTCGACTGGAAGTTACTTTTCATCAGTGGAACACGGAGGGAATTTGGCTGCTTTGCTACAATGTGAACGACATGGTGGGCCCTAGCCGTGAAGGTTAGAACAAGGAGGAAGCAAGCAATGTAATTTGTTTCAGCACTTTCCATGGAAGAAGCGATATGAACAGTGAGACAGTTATCATATTTTTGTCAGCGAGGGATAGTTTCGGGGGATGGATAATAATTTGTCACCCACAAGGACGCGGAGATGTTTTTGAACTCTATCGAGACTGAAGAGTGAGGACTCGACAGATCCCGCCCAAATAAGATTTAAAAAAAAAATCTGTTCTTACTCTTGTAAAGATAGAGAATAACATGTGGAGTCAGGTACTTACTGGAGTGGTACATGGAGCCGGTCATTTTTCTTGCATCTTTAGCGAGGGATCGTATGAATGAGTTCCACTTGAGGCCCAGTAGTCCCTCAAGGCACGGAACATCTGAATGAGACTTCCATTCATCGAGACTAGTTTTAGTTCGGTGTCTGATCGACATCGATAGAATGTAATGTTTGGTTTTCGAGGCAGCGAATGTAACCAGTCAGTTTTCCCTAAAACCCTAAAAAGGAGAAACAGGAAAGTAAAAAAAGTAAAAAAAAAAAAAAAAAAAATACTATTATAAGAAGAATTTAACATGAATAATTCCCATGGGATTCTTTTCAACGACAAATTAATCAACAAACATTTATTTACATACGAAAGTATACAAATCAAAGAAATATTAGGTTGGTTAAAAAATAATGACGTAATAATGTCGTTTTTTGACGTTAAAAATAAGTTAAAAAACGACATTATTACGTCATTATTTTTGCACCAACCTAATACAAACGCAATACAATAAAGTTTAGTAAAGTTAAAAACTGCATAAAAATTCCACAGCAAAATAAAAGTAAAGTGACTATTGGTTGAAAAATAGCAGATACAAGTAAATAGAAAAGAGAAAATTCGAGAGAAATATGGAAGTCTCGCAGTAAGGCAAGTGTGTGACACTTGCCTTACTGCGAAACTTCCATATAGAAGTCGACAATGCAAGGGAAATTTAAAAAAAAATGCAACACTTTATATTAGAAACACGAGGATGTGTTGATGCTGTAAATGGAATCAGCGGTGAAACAACACAATTTAATTTAGGAAAATATTCTCCATAATTTAATGATTTATTGAATTTTAAGTACTTTGGCTTTTAATTTACTATAATTGTCGCTCTTATTTTCTGACAATTTCGTGTATGGAAGCCCGCATTTACAAAAATTGGCACGTATATAAACACATAAAAAACGAAAAATCAAAATTCTTTATAAGATATTAGAGATCACTGGATTAAGCTTTCCTTTTATGGTTACTGATATGTGTCCCGGAAAGGGGTATATTTGTTCGAAGTAGCAAAGTGGTAATTGACAACTGTAACCGGGTAGAACACTCTATCCGGTAACCGTAATGAACTGGGCCTCGTCGTAGTGGTAGACAATAGGCGGGCGTCGTCCTGTACCTCTACATCAGTCTGTATTTATAGCTGACACCAACCAATCATATTACTGTGAGGGGGAATCCAGGTGTATGCATTACATCAGTTACTAAGTCCAGTTTTTACTTAGGACAATAATGTCCATAATATATTTTATAGATAACAATAATTAAAACCTATTCTTATAAAATAAAATCTTAGCTTTATAACACTTTTATATTATCAGTTTTCTTTTAGTTTCTAAATCAGATGAAAGATCAGCTGCCAATCGTTGGAGTTCTAAAGGCGCCTCCGCATATCGTCGTATCATCGGCATTGATGTTCCCAAATTATCT
The DNA here is from genome assembly GCA_963932145.1 of Acanthosepion lycidas. NCBI lineage: Eukaryota > Metazoa > Mollusca > Cephalopoda > Sepiida > Sepiidae > Acanthosepion > Acanthosepion lycidas. The sequence goes on along the minus strand of OZ010580.1, from coordinate 130,079,139 downwards.
GATTATATTCTTAGACCGATCATTTATGTAAAGCAAGATGAGAATTGGACCGCTTGGGGACGCCTGTGTTGACCGCAAGAGGCCCGATGAACTGGCCATTAATAATTACCTTCAGAGACCTACACGTTATGAAGGACTTTATAATGGCTTAAGTTACCGTAACGTTTTTAAAATGACGTGGATATCCTAGAGTTATGTTTTTAATTATCAATGTAATATAGTAACTTTCAAGTAAGCTTTAAAATAATGTTGTACTATAATTGCACAATAATTATGCTTTGACGGTATGTTTATAATCAATAAAATGCCATTATGAGTCATTAGACTGTCATTACGTTCATGAAATTGTGTCGATGACACGCATACCATACCGAGTTGATTGACCGACCGCTTGAGTTAAACGGCGCTTCGGTCTGTTTACACTTCCTGTATCACCTGTTGGACGGGATGTGTGACGTAGCGTTAATAGAATACTGAATGTTACTATTCTATTATTTTATATTCATATTTTTCTTAATGTTATGTTCAACAAACAATATTTTTATTTACTCAACCTCACCACCACAACAGTGTCAGGTAATGACATAAGGTCTGATTGATGTGGGGAACCCGAGCGCGTACACCCGGGCTAAGAAACAAAAATTCCCGAGCCCCAGCAACCGTCGTGCAATGAGAGGGCGCAGTTTCCGGTAGCTGTTTCCCCGTCACCAAAAACAATATTTAGTGGGGAATACTTGTGGCAGCCTCCTGGAGGTAAGTGGTGTATAGTAATTTTTAGGAGTGCTGTCCCACTTGTTTACATCTCGCGGGTAAAGGTTTGCATTTTTTACTTGCCATATAAGTCGACCCTAACTTTGGAAATATTTTTAGGTTTTAAAACGACTTGTCAACGCTGCAGTTTACAATACTATACCACTGGTTCCATATCAGTGGATGTCAGTTATCCCCTGTTAATTCTCCTCTCAAAGTTCTCCACATGACACAGTGGATAAAAGCCCTTGGTTAGATCCAGTGACAGGACCCAAAGAGTGTGAGTTCAATACCTGGTTAAGGCGGTGGAGAACTTTGAGAGGGGAATTAACAGGAGATAACTGATAACTGATATCCGTTAGACATGGCACGTGGAACTAGAACAGTCTACCCCAGTGAGCGAAATAAACGGTTCAGTTCATCATTGCAACCACCTGAAGAAGGCTGGAGCGTACAACGGCCGAAACTTTGTGATAAATATGGCGAAAAATATGAGGACAATAGTACGAATAATGTAAATAGGGGACTAGAAATCGAGTATCTTTACTAACGAAAAATATATCTCCCGACAGGAATTGAACCTACATTCTCTTTTCCCATCTGGAATACTACTTTTTTATTTTAAGTATACCATACCAATTAGTCCACAGGAAACCATCGATAACAATAATGGTAATATTAGCTGTTTCCTTATATCGTAACATTTATTATTCTTGGTCAGAACAGCCAGTGCTAATTTCGGTTGAAATTTTTCAAATCTTATTATTAAAGAAAGTTTTCTGGGAAATAGAGTTCTGAAGTCCATTGCATATTATCGCTCTTATCTGATGTTGATGTGGGTGTCCTTTCTAACCTTTTGTTTGAAGTAGTGTTGAAGATCATGATTATGACATTAATTTCTTTTCGAGTTAAATTTGTGTTATATACTGTACATATACCCTAATGTGTATGTCCTAATCCTCATAAATACGTTGGACACTATTGTAAGTGGGGGCAATATGCTGCGTCGGCTGTCAGCATGGGAAGCTCTGACCGTGTCGAACTCTCTGCCTTCAGGCAGAGAGGAGCCCGGACGAGACTCTGCCAAAGGACAGTCTCTTCTGGGGAGGTAGACAGATACCCGATCCCGTGTATGCGGGGTGTACGGGATAAGATTTCTCCACATTCAATTTGGCCTTGTGCCACATCTTACCTCATGGGGTGGCAGATAAATTTCGTAATCTGCTGTATAAGTAGCCCACCACTAGCAGTGGTTTACCTACTTCACGCCGCTGGCGAGTAATGTATTTGTTGATTTTATAATGATTAGCATTTCATTTCCCACCTCCATTTTGGTTATTGCTCATTCAGTAACTATTTGTAGGTTAGAACAATGTGCTGTGCATTTTAGTTTCTAATGTTGCTGAAAGCCCTCTAGTGATACGGTTTGTATTAGTACAGTTCTTTGCAATTCTGTAGCACCAAATTACAAGGTTCAAAGAGGAGTGCTCTTACTAAGACCTACATTCTTCCTTTGCTCTACGCCATTTATAACCATTGTTCGCAGAAATGGATTGTATACAGCTAACAATTTCGATATTTCTGAATGATATCCACGTGAAAGTGTTGTTCTTACTCAGCTATTTCAGTTTTGTAGCAGGTTGCAGAGTTGGGAGCTGTCCATTATATGTTAAATTTATAACTGATCTATACACCGAGGTATTTGAAGCGTTTGGTATTTTTTCATTCCACATTCAGAATTTTGCATGATGGATCGCTTGAATGATTCGTTTTCTACGGTTTATCAACTTATAGCAGGTTAATTAAAGCCATAAAATATTTATCGATGAAAAATAATTTTATTGTTTGTTAATTTACCCACGCACGCATCGACTCTTTTATCTATAAATAGGAGCAGGTACTGCCTTTTGGAGAGGAAATTTTCCAGCAGTCAGCTCTGACAGTCAGACCGAACATTCTAGCTGTAACACTCTTGATTGTATATGCTTGCATCATTGTTTCTGTTAATATATTTGTTTAACTCAATTCATCTCTTGTGTCTTTATTTCTGGCCCTAACAAGGCCACAGCGATAGATAGATAGATAGATAGATAGATAGATAGTGTTATGGTAATTTACCCAGGCACGCATGGACTCTCCCAGCTATAAATAGGAGCAGGTACTACCTACTACCTTTTGGAGGGCGACGTTTACGGCAGTCAGCGCTGAGAGTCGGATCGAACATTCTTCCTGTAACACTCTCGTTTGTATATGTTTCTATTACTGTTTCTGTTAATATATTTGTTTAACTCAATTCCTCTCTTGTGTGTTTATTTCTGGTCCTAACAAGACCACGACAGATAGATAGATAGATAGATAGATAGATAGATAGATATTAGGTTGGTGCAAAAATAATGACGTAATAATGTCGTTTTTTGACGTATTTTTTAACGTCAAAAAACGACATTATTACGTTATTATTTTTGCACCAACCTAATAGATAGATAAATAGATAGATAGATAGATAGATAGATAGATAACAGACTTAGATAGTGTTATGGTAATTTACCCACGCATACAGGGATTCTCCCAGCTATAAATCGGAGCAGGTACTGTTTTTGGAGAGGGAAGTTTTCAGCAGTCATCTCTGACAGTCAGACCGAACATTCTTGCTGTAACACTCTCGTTTGCATATGCTTGCATTATTGTTTCTGTGAATATATTTGTTTAACTCAATTCCTCTCTTGTGTCTTTATTTCTGGCCCTAACAAGGCCACAACATATTTTGGGATAATAATGATTTAGTGATACAAGTCTTACCAATAGATGTGTGTGTGTGTGTGTGTGGAGGGGCTTCATACCTTTCCTAAGAGTATTTATGAAGAAGTGAATATAAAAACTCAACTAGATCTAGAACTCGGCTCTCCGATGAACAATTCGCAGCCATTATCCATTACCCCACCAGCACGTCCACCTGATATTTACAAGCGGTTACCCATCTAGCTACTCACCGAGCATGATGTTACTTAATTTCTGTGATCATGGTTGATTCTGGGTAGGTCCTATCTCTGCTTTCATTCTGATTTCAGATCATAGTTTCTGTTTTGAAAAACTTTATCTTGAGTGGAGTCTCTTGGAAAACTCGGCAGGAGATTTTGATTTTTATGTTCAGGACCATTCTTATCTCAGCTATGATACCTCTCATTATCAGTACGATGGCCTCGGGAGGGAAATCAAGGAAGGAAGGCTATTTTCTATTAGTATTAGGTTGGTGCAAAAATAATGACGTAATAATGTCGTTTTTTGACACATTTTTTAACGTCAAAATACGACATTATTACGTCATTATTTTTGCACCAACCTAATAGAATCGTTTCAATCTACTAATAGATCTACTTAAATGAATAGTATCCCATCTCTCCAAAACTACGTTTGTATATGCACAGAGTATAATGTAGCGGAATATTAAATAGAATGGCTCTCTCATTTCCTCTTTGTAATTCTGATGAGGATTGAAATGTTTCCTTACTAGAACCCTCACTAGTAAGTTATGATTTTGTGGGCCGATATAGTTCCCCTATCAGATCTGGGCATTCAGTGTAGTTAGAACCTGGTAGTGCTTTCTAATCAATGAGAAGAGGGAGTCTATATTCAGGTGGTCATTTGCTGCTAAGAGGCTGTCGTAGCAGCTATACAATTTTCTATTGAAACAGCAATTTGCTGGATGATGGCATATATACTTACAAGAACGAAAACCAAACTAGGTTGTGAGCAGTTGACGTTCATAAAATGATTAGAGCCTAATTAATACAAGCTTCATTAGTACCGTTCTAGCATATCTACGGAGGATAATGGGTATGTCCCCATTCACATAAATAAAGTAGTAAATACTGTATGTTGGTCTGCAGTTG
>OZ010580.1:130069499-130071999 GCA_963932145.1 Acanthosepion lycidas | reverse complement strand
AGATAGATAGATAGATAGATAGATAGATAGATAAGTGGAATTAGCGTTCAGAATTGTTATAATATTTATGATAAAAATGATCAAAATGAGGGAATGGTGTAAGGTTTTCTAAACTATTTTTACTGGAATAATAAAACAAAACCCTCAAAATGATTTCGTCTTTCTAAACAAGGAAATAGTGTATGTCTTTTTTTATACTTTCGTTTTTCTTCTTTTCTTTTTTTTTTATCCAACCCTCAATTAATCGAGTTGTTCGTCCTTCAGAAACTTGCTTCCCTTCACTCTTTCTTTTCGAGTCCATTTAAAATCTATCACTTTTTAATAGTTCCATCTGGTTTTATCAATTGCCATTCCACGCCGTCAGAATTCAGTCCGCCGGTTTTTGATGAGCTACAATTTGGCTGAAAATAAAAATAAAACAAAAGTAAAAAAAAAAGAAAAGAGTAAAGAAAAAAACGATTATTACCAAAACTGTCTGTATTTGCCATTTTCAAACTTCCGCTAACAAGGAAGCTAATCAGAATAGTTGAAGGTGCTTTCTACAGAACATCCTGTTAACAACTCTAGCGAAAAAGAAAAAAATATATCGTGAAAAGAAATAAAGGAAGAAGAAGGAAATAAATTACTGGTCTGGTCCAGTGGTTAGAGCAGTGGACGGTGCAACGCAAAGAAAGAACTTCTATTCCAAATGTCTTTTAATGATATCTGCCAATCATGTAAACAATTTCTGTTCTTTCTTCTTCCTCGAAGACGATGTATTTCCTCGACACTTTAAATGACGAATAACACCCGGTGTTGATACCATGAACGAATGTGCAAGAGTTTAAGATGCTGTTGTCTACTTAATGTCATTTGCTAAGCGGAGCTTTGTACAGCACAAGACAATTGTACTCAACGAAGATCAAAGGTAATTATCAGTATTAACATAGTCTGGCACAAGAGCATAGATATGAAACACTCAATGAATTTCGAAATCCATCGTGAAGTAATGGATGTTTACTAAGCTTAGCTTAGTTTTTTTTTTCACACGCGATAACAGTTGGTAACCAGTGAGAATGTTAATTGGTATTTACTATTCAGCGTTCCGTCACTACCAAAAGCATGAGGCACTTAATAAAGACGAGCCCCGTTAGAATATTAGAGTCCCTATAGTCTGAGCACCACAGCAAGTTACCCATTCCAGAATCAGAGTTATTAGAATAACGCAGTATCACATTCTCAACTAAGAGAAGAAAGATATATTATCTTTAAAAAAAAGGATAGCAGCCTCCAATTTTCGAATTCTCTCCCTCTATAGCATTATATATATATATATATATATATATATATATATATATATATATATATATATATAGCTGACGTGCCTTTTAACCGATTCGGTCACAGAGAATCGTTCGGTTAGCAAGGTCAATTCTACTGTCTTTAAATTACAATCTTCCATGATTCTCTCACGTACATTCATATCTGCTCAATGCGTATCCAAATGTAAACAAATGACGTAACACATTATGAAATGGACAAAGTCCGACAATTATTTCGAGACATTTTTTTATGTTTATACATTCTTTTTATAGATACACATATTTAAGTAAATGCTCTGTTTTTAATAAACAGTATTAAACAACATTTACCGGCCTGAATATCTGAGAAATTTTCATAGAAAATATCCTGTCGGAGGACGAATATTATATATATATATATATATATATATATATATATATACAGTGCTGTTCGATAAAATGACTAACCTGATTTTTTTTTACTAAATGTTCTCTACCCCGATGAAACGAAAGTTGAGCTAAATTCAAAGGATAAGCGATCTAAAATCCGAAGAAGAAGCTTTGGAAGCTCTTTGAATTTAGCAGTAAGTACTGTCAAGCATCCGTCCAGTATAATGTTCTGGGGATGCTTTTCTTTTCATGGAACTGGTTTCTTAAAACCTATTGAAAAGACCCCACCAAGCTCATTTTTATGCAGGATAATGCTCCCTATCACAAATCAAAATTGATGAAGCAATACTTGATGAGAGACAGGTGAGTGTTATGACATGGGCGCCCCAGTTTCCTGACATCAACCCCATTGAAAACGTATGGAGCATGTTGCTCAACTGCTTTCTCGAGAGACTGTACTTTATAATGCTCTATAAGTTTTCTATGGGGTTGAGGTCATGAGATTGGGGCGGCCATGTCATAACGCTCACCTGCCTCTCATCAAAGTATTCCTTCATCAATTTTGATTTGTTTGTCTCTTCGGTATTCTTTATGGATGAGACAACATTTGGAAGAGATTGAATAACAAATTTACACAAGTATCTATGCGCAGATCGGATCTCCATTGTACAATACAAACCACAGACCAACATTAATTTAGGATTAATGTGTGAGCTGGAATTGTAGCTGACTGTCTGGTAGGTTCATATGATCTCCCAGCATGTATGAGAGGAGCTGTCTACAGTCTATAGTAGACTTAAAGTTTACTATACCATACCAAGTCCTTGGAA
>OZ010580.1:130009499-130066999 GCA_963932145.1 Acanthosepion lycidas | reverse complement strand
AAATATATGTTAATAAATATACATATACCTACGTTTGGGGTGCGACTTAATAATATTTTTTAAATCATAAAAAATAATACTTTTTTTTTTAAAATCATAAGTTATATTTGGTGCCTGATGAGTTGGCAATCAACAAAACTTAACTCGAACTCCAAACGAAGGCACACACACACACACACACACACACACACATATATATATATATATATATATGTATGTATGTATGTATGTACAAATATGGTTTTAAAGTGTGCTATATTTATGGGATAAAGTGCTCAATATCAGAGATAGAGCATGTGTAAATATAAATATTAAAGTGAACATGGAAGAAAACACTCAGAGGCGACAGGCTGTTTCATGCTTGATACATTTGTCAGGCGGTCTGACAATTGCGTCTAGCATAAAACAGCCTGTCGCCTCTGAGTGTTGACTTCAACGTTCACTTATATATATATATATATATATATATATATATATATATATATATATATATATAAAACATTAGGCAGCATATATTTTCGGTCTGCAGACAATTATTTCGTCTCGAAGTTTTAATTTTATAAGGAAAAAAATATGCCTGAGGATGGATAAAGGATTATTCGAAAGTACTTGCATTTAAAAAATATATAAACTGGAAACAACAGTTTTATAAATGAGGATCACATCATTCTATGGATTAACAGTATTTTAATGCGTACATTATGTTCTACTAGCAATAGGATATCGTCAATAATAGCATTAATATTGCTGATTGATTCTATGCGTGATTATTTCTTTGTATACATACATACACACACACACACATACACACACACATATATATATATATATATATATATATATATATATATATATATATATAATTTAAATAAGGTGTTTTTAGGTAGCGTGTCTTCTTTAAAAATGTTTGGTTAAATAATATCAACATTGCCCTGTAGAACACATTCCCAAGAGGATGTTCAAGTCTAAAGTTAACCGTCATCTTCCCTCCTATCCATATAAACTATCCCTGAAAGCAACCCTCTACCTTGAGTGGTCACCGGGCCTTGTACAGGGTGAACCTTACTGTCGGTAAATTTACCAAATGTCTTTATTTATTTTAACCCGAGGACTGTAGAACCTGCCACATTAATTTTCGTGAGTTTCAGTTTTTGTGTTTATGTACATGTCTTTGGCCAATTTCGGCGTTCCCTCTTTTGCTGGAACCAATTTCAAGTTACTCAAGGTCGCGGCATTTATAACGGTCAAAGTGAATATCTACGTGCATTTGATCTTATTTATTCATTTTTTGACACATTCAATCCACGCCCCACCCCTCACCAGAGGCTTTTATAATTTTGAGTTTTTCTTTGAGTTACTTTTACCGACTATAATCTGCCTCATGTTAAGATTATTTTAGTTATTTGCAATATGTGCGGGGATTGCCAAAAGAAAAAAAAAACCCAAAAAAAAACCAATAAAATCCATGTATATTAGGGGAGCAACCCTTCTTTTAAACAGTTTTTATTAAATAGGGGAAAAAAGGAATATTAAATTAACATTTTTTTTTGTTGTTGTTAGTTTTTCCTGATTTTTTTAACTGTTTAAGTTGTATTTTATTTTGTTGTTTTGAATAGGATAATAAAAATTATGGAATTTTTTGTATCCCCTTACTCCTAAAGAATGGAAAAACGTAAGTATGCTGAAAAAACTAAATATATATGTATATATAAATGTGTGTATGTGCGTGCGTGCTTTAATTTATTTGAAGTCAAGTTTTAAACGGGCCGTTGTTTTTTAATAGCGTTCCCATTATCTTATATACGTAAGAAAAGAATTACAAAAAACATCTCGTGAGGTAGCTAAGATTATTCATATTTATTTATTTATTTATCTATCTATCTATCTATCTATCTATCTATCTATCTATCTATCTATCTATCTATCTATCTATCTATCTCAGTCTGTTCAATATCTATCTATCTATCTATCTATCTATCTATCTATCTATCTATCTATCTATCTATCTATCTATCTCAGTCTGTTCACATCTATCTATCTATCTATCTATCTATCTATCTATCTATCTATCTATCTATCTATCCATCTCAGTCTGTTCACATCTATCTATCTATCTATCTATCTATCTATCTATCTCACTCTGTTCACATCTATCTATCTATCTATCTATCTATCTCAGTCTATTCGCATCTATCTATCTATCTATCTATCTATCTATCTATCTATCTATCTATCTCAGTCTGTTCACTATCTATCTATGTCGGTGAACTGAACCCTCCAAAAGTACTAAAAAATAAACGATTTGAAAAAAAAAATTACCGGAACTAAATTCGGGATTTTCCACTCCTCGATAAAAGGCAAAACCGACTTCCAGATTTTTATTCTTTTTCCATTTTTTTTTATTGTTTCTGTTTTTTGTTATATTTTCTTTATTTTCCAAGACAACAAAAAAAAAAAAAAAAAAAAAAAAAAAAAAATGGACTATGAATTCTCAAGCCCCCCCCCCACCGTAAGAAAATTACTTATGAGTAAATTGAACAGTGTTTTCGCCTTTTACTTTTTAACCTCGCAAGAATGATGGTGCGAGAATTAGGTAGTGGGTGGGTCCGCCTACATGTGGGCAAGTAATTTTCGTTTGGCAAATCGAGAAAAGAAAGACGAAATCATTAATACTGCTGAGTCGTAAATTAAATGGTCGAAGAATGCCCGTAATCAGTTAAGTGCGGCAAAAGAGGAATATGGAAAAAATATATTACGGATTATTATTCTCCTGGGAATTACCCCCAAACAAAACAAAACAAAAACAACATTAACAAAAAAGAACAAAAAACTTGTAAAGACTTTAAGGCCAAAAAAAAAAAAACAAAAACAAAAAAAACACGCAGGCAATCGCATATATATATATATATATATATATATATATATATATATATATATATATATATATGTATATATATGTGTGTGTGTGTGTGTGTTTGTGTACTCTGCGTGCAATGGATAAATTCCGCAAAAATGAACATAACACTGTCATCTCGTTTTAACAGATATATTTACGAAAAAAATTCTCTTTGGACGAGTTAAAATTAACATGCCATTCCTTGCACCAGTTAATCACAGGCCGTAGATAATTCTTTAGATAATTTCTCTTTCCCTATCTCTCTCTGTCTCTCTCTCAAACTATATATATATATATATATAAGCCTATTCCGCGGATAACTTAAATAGAAGAAACCTATTCCGCGGACAAAAGTAGAACTTTCGCCCTCTCTCTCTCTCTCTCTATACAAATATATATATATAAATATGTATATATATATATATATATATATATATATATATATATATATAGAGAGAGAGAGAGAGAGAGAGAGAGAGAGAGAGAGAGACAGAGAGGCAGAGAGAGGAGAGTTTTAGTTTTGCTTTTATCCGCGAAATAGGTATTTTTCAATTTAAGTTATCTGCGGAATAGGCTTCTTACATATATCTCTATCTATAAAAAGCAGGATGTGTGTGTGTGTAACGAATGCACAGCCGCAATTTTCGACGGATTTGTACTAAAATTTACATGTACATGCTCCAAGTTAGCAGAAAAGTCAAGACTGATTTTGCATTTCCCAACTCCTATCGATAGTGGAAATAATCGATTTTTTCATGCTTCTACGGCAGTTTTCATGTAGTTTGCGGCCATTTTCTCCTGGCCAGAGGTGAGAGCCTATAGCTGGCTGCCACGGATAGGCAGTAAGATTCTATTGGCCAGCGTGAGAGCCAACAACTGACTGACATAAATGTTAACTAGCATGCTAGCATGCAAAAAAAATCGATAGCTGCATTCGTCACAAGTAGGAAAAATTTAAATCTGCATGGAACTTTACTCCAATTGGCTCATTCGCTTCCTTAAACTCAACGTTGATTCTGATTCTGCAGAACTGGGTTCGGTGTGAAAAAGTATTTGTTGTTGACATTCTTTTTTCATTCGGTTTTTCCAGTTACGAGTCTTTTTTTTTTTAAAGCTGATCGTTTTGTGTTCATTTTGTTTAGTTCTTTCTTCGTAACAGATTTAATCTTTAGTATAGAGCTTACAAAAAAATCGCAGTGTGAGATAGGCAAATAAGTAAGGCATGTATCAACATCAGTACGGCAAGGAAGGGCAAATATATTTTAAGTCAAGTGATAGCGATTGCTGTATGAGTCGTATGATTTTTGAATCAAGCACGGGCAAACACGGGGCCATGCTGCTAGTATATATATATACATATATATATATATATATATATATATATATATATATATATATATATATATATATTTATATATATATATATATATATATATATATATATATATATATATATATTTGAAGCCTATTCCGCGGATAACCTAAATGGAAGAAACCTATTCCGCGGATAACCTAAATGGAAGAAACCTATTCCGCGGATAAAAGTAGAACTCTCTCTCTCTCTCTCTCTCTCTCTCTCTCTATATATATATATATATATATATATATATATATATATATATATAGAGAGAGAGAGAGAGAGAGAGAGAGACAGAGACAGAGAGACAGAGACAGGGACAGAGATAGAGAAAGGATAGTATTAGTTTTATCCACGGAATGTTTTTTTTTTTATTTAAGATATCCGCGGAAGAGGCAACTTCTATTTAATTTATCCCCACTCGCCCCAAAAATAAATGATTCGTAAGAGTAGTGACGCTGGTAATTCGGAAATACCAAATAAGCAAAGAAATGAAGGACAGAAAACGATCGTCTGCTGAGGTTACTAAGACCTACAGCAATACCGCATATTCTATTTCTGATTTGCACTATTTATATTCGGACTATTATCCTCGCCCTTGTTTCAATGAAAACTCCTCACCCCAGAAAATCAGATAGAAATTCTTTTACTTAACTCCATTTTATCTACTGTATCATTTTAATTTTAATTGTTCAATACGTTTTTTGGAGCTTTTATTAGAAACCTTTTTGTTTTGCATCTTTATAAATAAAACTTTCGGACCCAGAAATTTCATCAATCGTGATGAACGGATGTCCCACCAGAAGGCACAGTGCCTTGAGCGCCTTTTGTGACTTAAACTCGGCCCAGAAACTGGGAAAATGGACTGTTTCCTGTACTGCTCTAGTACGTACCTGGTTTTAAAATAGGCACATTTCTTAGTCATACAGGATGCGATGGGTAAATTGTCGCCATATTATATTTTTAATTTCACGCATACACGTTGTTTGTTTTTGACTTTGTCGCCTGATTAGTATAGTAGGTTCAGTTGGGTAACAACGACGCAATTCAATCCGCCAGAAATTTAGAAACGGCATGCTGTACTGCTTGGCATTCGCGCCGGATGCTCCAATCCGAACATTTCAGAGTGTTTGGGTATCAATCTGAGGACAGTGCAGAGGATTCGAAAAAAGTTTAATGTCTTTGGTGATTAAGAAGGTTTTTAGAGTGATCAATACTGATGGCAACGTTATACCCCCATTCATCTTCCCATAGGGCCTCACACCCAACACTCAGCCCTACATCAAGTACCTTGAGAAGGTAATGCTGCCCTGGGTCAAGAGTGTGGCTGCCGGGAGACCCTATATCTGGCAACTGGAATCTACACCAAATCACACAAGCAGAAGTACCAAGTCAGATAATTTCTGAGACCACATCACCTCTTCATTTGGCCACTTAACTCTCCAGACTGCAACCCCCTTGATTATTATGTGATGGATGCAGTTGAGCAAAAAAAATCTTTGGAACACCAAATATAAACTGAAGGCAAGAATTATGGCAGCATTTAGCCATTTAAACAAGGAGACCGCCCAGAAGGGATGCAGGAGATTCCGAAGTCATCTGAAGGCTGTGGTTGAAGTCAATGACGATTTTATTGAATAAATGAACTCTTTAGTATTTGAAGATATTTTTGTGTAATTTTGGTAAATATATCTGTTGAAATGAGATGTCACTTTTCTTTTCTTCCCATAAAAAATAAGAAATGAAAATAAAGCAAGCTGCTAAGTTCACAACCAACAGGAAATTGACGTTGTTTTTTTTTTTATCGCAACAAAATAGCAACACCAAGAATTTAATTTTTTTTTTTAAGTCAACATCAAATTAAACACTTTGGTAAATGTGTTTTTTTAGCTGCAAAGAATCTGGAATGAAAAACAAAATCTGTATTAAATTTTCTTTCTAACATTTTTTAAATCTGTCTTTCTTTCTCATGATTTATCTCTCTCTCTTTTTTTTCTCTATATCTCCATTTCTTTCTCTCTTTCTTTTCTCTCTCGATCTTTACTTCCTCTCTTGTCATTTTTTCTTTCACTCTCTCCCTTTCTCACCCTATTTCCATCCCTCTCAATCGCTCTCTTTTTTCCCTTTTTCCATTCATTTTTCTTTCTATATTCCTATCTCACTCTTTACTTTTCTTTTAATTTCTCTCTTTTTTTTCTCTCTCTTCCCCCACTCTCTCCACTTTCTTTTCTCTCTCTCTCTCTCTCCTTTCCCTCACCCTTCTCTCTATATTTCCCTCTAGCTCTTTCTCTTCACTATATTTCTCACCATCTCTCTCTCGCTCGCTCTTCTCCCCTCTCTCTCTCTTCTCCCCCCTCTCTATCTCTCCATTTTTCTTTTTCTCTCAATTTCTCGCCGGCTCTTTTCTATTTCTCCGTCTCTCTCTCTCTATTACTTTCTCCCTCTTTTCTCTTCTCTCTTCATTTCTCCCTTTAAACCTCTTTCTCGCTCTTCCCCTCACTATTTTTCACTCACCATTTCTCTCTCTATTCTCTATTCTCGCTCTCTTTCCCTCTCTATCACGATTTCTCAAACTGTTTTGTCTCTCTCTAAATGCACGAATCTCAGCAGAGTTTCCTCGGTTCAAAATTTAATTCATTCTGAGGGCTATTCGTGACCCGAACTCTTCGTAAACCGAATATATTTCTCCCATAGGAATCAATACGAAATGGATTAATTCGTTTCTGGGCCCCAGAAAACATAATTTTATTTTGACTTACCTTTCATTTTGCTATTACCATTATCCTTCATTAATCGCATCGTATCTTATTTAAAAATTTACTTACCCCCCCCCCCTCCAAAAAAAAAATCAAATTCAAAAGAAGGCACGGCAAATTCGAGCAAGGATGTACATCGAGCCAAAGCTACACTGCAACTGACACTCTTTAGTCGATACTTCCGGCTTGTCGCCCGACGCTGTCGTCGGCTTGCGTGTTTGTAACTGAAGCCAACGTTCGTTTACCGAAACGTTTTTGTTCTGAAACTTTGTGGACCGATTTGTTCGTGATGAGATGTGTTCGTAACCCGAGGTTCCACTGTATTCATCTTTTATTTTAACCAAAACTTAACCGTTAATTGATCCTGGCAGTTTAGCACAAGGGTCGTTAGTGTTTTTAAAACTTCCAGTGACTCAAGCAAGCCACTAAGTGGTAAATGTACCTTTTCTAAGGCGAAACGAAAACACTAACTTGAAATGTTACCCTTCCTCAAAATTATTATCTCCAAAAAATAAAATAAAACTGCGTGCAAAATATTTAGATATCGGTATTGAATAACCCGTAGTAATCAAACCAAACCAATCAAAATATTTAGATATCGGTATTGAATAACCCGTAGTAATCAAACCAAACCAATCAAAATATTTAGATATCGGTATTGAATAACCCGTAGTAATCAAACCAAACCAATCAAAATATTTAGATATCGGTATTGAATAACCCGTAGTAATCAAACCAAACCAATCAAAATATTTAGATATCGGTATTGAATAACCCGTAGTAATCAAACCAAACCAATCAAAATATTTAGATATCGGTATTGAATAACCCGTAGTAATCAAACCAAACCAATCAAAATATTTAGATATCGGTATTGAATAACCCGTAGTAATCAAACCAAACCAATCAAAATATTTAGATATCGGTATTGAATAACCCGTAGTAATCAAACCAAACCAATCAAAATATTTAGATATCGGTATTGAATAACCGGTAGTAATCAAACCAAACCAATCAAAATATTTAGATGTTGACATTAAGTAACCAATAGATATTGATAGGTCTACAAACAGATTCAACCAAAAATAAATAAATAAATAAATAAATAAAATAAAATAAAATAAATAAAAAAAAACAATCAAAATACAAGGTGCGGCTGGTATTTGAGGACATATTTTATGGATTAGTAACAAACTTGTGAACAAATTAATACAATTATACTTGATTACAAACAAGTAAACATGAAATTTATCAAACTATTATTTAATTTTATTCAATAAAACCACCACGAGCATCAATAACTGCCTCTACACGAGGTCGAAATCGTCTGCAAGCTCTGATTATTTGGTCCTTATTTATATCAGACATTATTCGAACTATTGCAGCTTTAAGAGAGTCTTTGGTGTTATGAGGCTGTTTATTAACCTCCTTCTCAACAACGCTCCACACATAATAATCTAATGGATTGAGATCTGGAGAGTTAGGAGGTCAAATGTTGGGTGTGATGTGGTCGTATAAATGGTCATCCATCCATTCTTGGGTTCGTAGAGTCTTGTGGGATGGAGTCGAGTCTTGCTGGAATATTTAAGGCCTGCCGTTGCATATGTTGTCAATCCAGGGCTTGACAAATGTTTCTAGAACCTAAATATAAGCAGTAGCATTTACTGTAAGACCTTGTGGAAAAAAGTGTGGTGACATAACATGTCCTTCATTGCTAACAACACCCAATACCATAACACTAGGAGGAAATTTTGTCCACATCACTCTTGGCACCTCAAAAGGATCTGAACAAATTCATCTGTCACTTCTGTTCAGTTTTCGATCTTGATGAAAATTTTTCTCATTTGAGAAAAACCAAATCGCACCAGCTTCTGAAGGAATTTTAAGTTTGTTTAAAAACCTTTTGGATCTGTTTAAAAGGTTTTCTTTTGTTGTTTTTTTTTTCAGACCTAAATTGACCTCTCTTCATCACGTAGGACTTGTATCGAATGTCTTCATTGATTGTTTTTTCAGACACATGCAGCTTTTTGGCAATTGACCTCATTGATTGACCTCGGTTTTCATCAATTGTCTGCTTGACTTCCTGAATAAATTCGGATGTTCTCACTTTATCAGAACCTGAAGAATGTCTTTTACGTTTTCATACAGACATTGGGAAACTGTCAGCGTCTTCTAACTCATTTCGTATCATGTGGACAAACGATCTTGCAACGAAACGTGCAATATCCAAATCGCTATGATCAGCCTTTAATGTCACAATCACAGGATACCTTTTCATTTCATTTGTTATCATAGGGTTTGCCATTCTTGATTTCTGAAAAATAAAAGCATTAGAAGTTAGTGGGAAGCAGTATTAATCTTAAATCTGTATGTCTTCAAATACCAGCCGCCCCTGTCTTTAGATTTCGGCAATAAATAACCCATAGAGGTTGATATGCTGCTAAACAAAAACAACCAACCAACATTTCCCCGAATAATTTATTTACTTAACAGGAAATAATAGCAAGAACGATCTGCTCAAAGAGTCACATCACAGTTTTGGAACGGAAAAAAAACCTGTACATACATCAATATATTAGGTTGGTGCAAAAATAATGACGTAACATTGTCGTTTTTTGACGTAACGTCAAAAAACGACATTATTACGTCATTATTTTTGCACCAACCTAATATTTGGCAACAATATAATAACCATTATTAGCAATGGCGAACGTCTAAATGTGAAATTAAATATGTTAATCGTTATATACGAAAAACTTGTCGATATTTAAACCAAAGGTATATCTCTAATATAATTTTGAAATGGTAATAATCATGGCATGAGGGTACCGTTCATGGCCGTGACAGCGACACATCGCCTGCATCACCGCCGTGACTCTTACTCTAGTCCCCAGGATCATATCTTTTTTTCCGGTGGGAAGGTTCGTCATTGGCTATTAATACATTCTACTTTTTTTGTGTTCTGCCTTCTTGGCGCTCACATTCGGCCGACATGCAGAAAGACACCGAATTGTTAGCTGTTTCCTTAACAGAAACCATTCAGCATTCCTTAACAGTGCATCCCTTGCTGCTTTCGATTGGAATTTATAAAATGTTTCTATTAAAACAATTATTTTCCGGCAATAAGGTTTCCCAAATCCACTGTTATTGCTCTTTTCAGTACCGATGGGGGTTTCCTTCTTAATCTTTTGCTTCAAGTATTGTGGGATGTCAACATCTTGATTATGTCATCATTTTCACTCCGAGTTACATGTGCTCCCCATTTTAGTTGTTGCTGCTGTTGGAAATCCTCAAATGATATGGTTTCTGATATTCGATACAGTTCTTTTTGATTGTGTAGTGCCAAGAAGTTTTTTTTTTATTTCTTAGGATTTTGTTTAGTCTTTAGAAGACAATTTTTCCTGTTCCAATACAACTTCGATTGCTGGGTATCACATTCTCCATCTCCTGTTAAAACGCTTCCTAGATATTTAAATCAACTACATCCGGTAGCAATAAATTAGCAGAGAAATGACGGTTACATCAATGCATTCTATTATAAAATGATGGAACATTACGCCACCCTAGCAAATTCACATAGACTCGGTATCATGGAAGAGAGTTCTTCCGTAAATTAGCATAAAAAGTAGTTATAGAAAAAGGTAAGCTACATTACGGAAGCAGGAAAGTGATTGAAGACAAGATGACAGATCAAGACCATTAACATTTTAGATTCGATGATCTCTAAATATATAGCCGGGGTTCCAGACCATATGTGGCAACAATATTCTAAGCACAGACCAATGGCAGACATGTAAATATGTAAGATAGATTCAGACGACAAAAATTCTCTAACAGGGCCCAGAGAACCAATTTTTTCTAGTAGCAGACCTAGCAATTAATTCTATATAATTTTTCATTTCATTCCAGCGGATAACGTTAGCTCAAGAATGCGTAACGTGTCGTTCTCCTGGAGGTGAGCATCATTGGTCATACTAATGAAAGGCAAACAGCGTTCTCTAAGACGATTAAGAGAGAGCAGTTTTATTTTAGAGGCATTAAAATGAACAAGCGATTCCTTGCCCCAGTTAACAACAGAATGTGGTCATTTTTTTTTAGATCAGCTGCCAATTTGACCTTATTTAACCGATCAGATTTACTAGTAAGACGGGAGTAAATAGTTGTGTCATCAACATAGGTAATGAGTTGAGAACTGATCAAGAAGGTCGTTGATGAAATTTAGGGAAAAAGTAGATCCATGGATAGAGCCCAGGGAGAAAAGTGCATTAATGCAAAAAGATCTAGAAGAGTGGGCGTTCCAGATAACATTCATTTCGTGATTTGATTTGATAAGAAAGACTGAATCAGTTCGAAAATTAGTCCAAAAATAAAATAAACTTAAGGAAGACCAGTATCTCCAACCATTTCAAATGTCTTCGACATATCCAAAGGAACAGTAAATTTATCATTCTTATCTAAATCTTGATAGGGTATTTCAGTAATAATTGTTAATGAACCAGCAGTAGATCTTGAGAAGAGAAAGTCATATTGCTTATTTAAAAGAAAACGTTGTGAGGTGTGATGATTAATCAATTCACAGTTGATTAGAGGTTCTAGTACTTTGCTAAAAAGAGTTAGAATGCTAATACCGATTGTTAGAAGGATCAGATGGTTTGCCTGTGTTCGGAAAGACTTGGAACTAAGGAAGAGGATTTCTAACAAGCATGAAAACAAGAAGCAGCAAGGCATTTATTGTAGAGTTCAGGCGCACATTTCTTAAGGTCTATAACAGGGATACCATCAGGTCCACATGTTTTGAGGGGATCCAGAGATAATAGCAGAAACCATAGACGGAGTTATATGCATATAACGCAATAGGGAGTCAGTGGATAGTCGGGCAAAGATATTCCAAGAGTGAAGAGTAGCATTGTGCCCTCCAGACTTCATCAGATCTATCTCGATCCGTGTAATTTACAGATAATTTCAAATTGAACTCTTTAAACAACTTGGGCAGAATGTTCTCATTCCACTGACCGTGTTTAGAGATATCTTCATCTGCTTCTGATTTCTTACCGTTAATTTATTGCTCGGCTCGTTTCCTCTAACTTTAGGTACAGTCTGCTCTGTCCAGTTATTGAATTCACAATTATTATGTTACCAAATTCATAAACCATTGCTTTAATCCACTAGATTATTGTACCGTCGGACAATCCTGAGTGGAGAACCTGGAGCCTTGAGTCAAATCTACCTGCTGATGAGAGCTCTTGCTGCTTGTTATGCTTTACTGTACACACAGATGATTTTCTGTTTCGTAACAGCTGCTGCTGGGAACATAATTCTTAGTTTTAGTATTGGCAAGAGCCGACTATATACCAATCCATATTGAAAGAATCTAGAATTTTACAAATAGGGGCTTTTAAACATGTTATAATAAGATCTTCGTTAATTCCTGTAGATGATTTTGCTGTTAACAATTTGTTTCAGTGATTTGAACATATAAACATTTAGCGTTTTGTAAAAGAAGCTTTCTATTAATAACATGTTCTAATGATCTGAATATATAAAAGTTACCGTGTTTTAAAGGATTTTGTTAAAAGAAATTATTCCAGGGATTTGTATATATATAAATTTGCCATTTTTAAATGATTTTGCGATAAAAGAAAATTTTTTCAGTGATTTAAATATATAAAATTTGCCATTTTAAAAGAATTTTGCTATTAATAAAATGATCCAATGATTTGAATATATATATATATATATATATATATATATATATATATATATATATATATATATATATATATATATATATATATATATATATTAAATATAACCGTTTTATAGGATTTTGTTATTAAGAAAGTGTTCCGATAATTTTAATATGTACATTTTTTTGTTTATAAAGGATTTTGTTATTAAGAATATTTCCGCCGATTTGAATATACGCAAATTTGCCGTTGTTCTTTAAGGATTTTTCTATTGAGAGAGTGTTCCAATGATTTGAATATATAAAATTTGCCATTTTTTAACAGACTAAGGCAAGAGTCTCCTAACCAATTCAACGGGAGTCTCGGTACCATTGGGAAGATTTCATCCAAGCAATTCGAATTCAGAGTTGCTGTTCTAAACTGGTTGCCGTATCAAAGCAAAAGAGCCTAGTTTGTTCTATTATTTAAGAAGTTTCAACTGCAGAGTTGTCCTAATCAGGTTGCCCTACGAAAGCCAAAGAACTTAGTTTGCCCTAGTAATTATGACATTTTGAAACTATGGAGTTGTCTTTCTTCTAAACTTTTTACCCTACCAAAGATAAACAGCATGGTTTTCCCTCTTTTTTTTTTTTACGAAATTCAGATTTGTCCTTCGAGACCAGCTGCTCTGCTGATGTTAAAGAGTCCGTTTTTTTTTTTTTGCGTCCCCTTAAAAATAAGCGACTTTATTTTCGGAATAGTCTCCATTATAAGCTTCGATACAAATGCGTAGGAAATCGCATCAATGAAAGATGTTTAAAAAGAAAACACCAGCGTCAAGCAAGAAACTGTTGTGAAGATCTGGTTACTCGATTTATTTAGCGTCCATTACAGCCACTTCCGGGAAATCGTACATTTGAAATTACTTTTAAATTTGTGCAAATAAAGAGTTTACATCCGAAAAAAAAAGTAATAAACATCTGGAAGTCGTTCTCAGTTTGGTATGAAAGAAATAAATAAATCAGTATTCGACAGTAACATGGGGCAAGGAGAAACAGTTGTGCTGAAAGAAACTGGATTTATATTAGTTTTATTGTTAATACGATCAATGAGGCTGGTAAAACTGAATGTGTGTCATTAACTTATAGTGTGTTTATTTAATTACATTTTATCAGTTAATTGCGATAATAGGGGGACTAATGATGAGATGTAAATTTATATAATTCGGTTGATTGAAAGTTTCACAGTATTTTAGGTAACATCTTTTTATTCAAATGAAATCGTAGCATCATCGTATTATTTTTTCAAAGCATTCACTCTGGCTAGATAAGATATTTTAAGAATTTAAATGGTAATATTAACCGTTTCGACAAAGGTAGACCTTTGTGCAAAAAAATAACAAAACAAAAAAAACAGAATTTCAAAAGAACGTTTTTCCTTTGACACCGCTATTATATTAACTACACCCTTATGAAAATTAATTAAAACAAAACGAATAATTCCGTTATATTTTTTCGTATTTTTTCAATGAAACATGGCCCAGTGCACATGTTAGTACTTCGCATATCCATTCCACGAAGTAATTCCTTGCAGATTGACCACAGATTCACGATTGGATTTATATCAGGAGAGTTTCCCGGCCACTCTACAGTACTTTGATTTGCTCACTTTGAAGGCTTGCCAGTGTGTTTGTGCAGCATTATAATTTCTTGGAGTAAATCCATCGGTGACAATGACCGTAAGACAACTAATCAACAGCCGAGACATTAGTGTCTGGGCGTGATAAAAATCTTAAACAAACACGAATGACGCAATATTTTTCAAAGCCAAACAAATTTCATCACACGCCCCGAAAACAGATTCATATTACTGCGCACCACTGCAAATGACCTAATAATAGAAATAGATTCCACCCTGTCACTCCAGTGGGTCTAAAACTGACCGTATGGTGAAAGAAAGGAAACTAAAGCCGTTGTTTCAGTTTATTTGCACAAGCATGTACCTTCACATCTTCGGCAATGTTTTTGGTTTGAAAAAGCGATTATTAGAATTGTAATAAACCCTAAACATATCAAAGTGAATTTATAACACAAATAATAAACAGTATTGATTAGATTGTTTATTTGCACATTTTATTATATTGCTTATTGGAATTTTGGTCAAGACATCGGCTAATTGGCAGCAGATGTTGGAATTTTTGGGGTGCTAGTGAGCCAGCCAAAATGAGCTGACTCATTTTATAGTTCACCAATAGAAGGGTTAACCAATCAGAAGGCTCAAAATATTCAATGCGACGTGTATAAAGGCGGCCATGTTTTTTTTCCCGAATATTCACTGATAGCCTTTGATATCGAAGACTGAATAATTACTGAACAGCTGTTGGCGATATAGTCTGATTCAGTAGAATGTCTGACTCGTGAGTATTAATCTTTAACGTCGTTTCATTGAACAGATTACGTACTGCGCTGTATTCTCTTTTCATAGACTATTATGCACGTGGTTAACAGCTGATTCGAATTTTATAAAATGGATTAATAATAAGGATTTATTTATAGTTGGTTTAAATATTTTAATAATTTAGTAAATGTTTTCAAATTTATAAATAAAAAATTACTTTGATATGTATTTTGATAAATATTGCATTGCTTTAGGCGTAATACAATTTTATTAGTTTTTAGAATGTTGTAAATAAAAAATATATTAGTAAATAAATAATGTTTACTATTTCTATTTGTAAATTCTCAGGAAACAAAAGAATGTATGAATTCATTTTCATCATATATTCTTTTAGATTTTACTACAATTCTAATCATCGCTTTTAAAACAATAAACATTGTCTAGGAATAGTTAAGATAAAAGCGATTCTATATCGTGAAATTTTCAGCATTCATTGACCAAACAGCCAGTCCACCGGGTTTGAAGATGGACGGTCATCGCTAAGACCTACAGGATTTATTAGCTCGAAGCCCCTTAATTATTGATCTGCCGAGGCTTTTAAAGTACCTTAACTCGAGCATAAATCCTACATTCCATCGTATCAGTTTAATGCAACAGCTTCAAGCATTTTGTTTATAAAACTCCATAGCATCATTATTGAGTGTAAGCAATAACTATTAGGTTGGTGCAAAAATAATAACGTAATAACGTCGTTTTTTGACGTATTTTTTTAACGTCAAAAAACATTAATACGTCATTATTTTTGCACCAACCTAATATTAACTCCAAGATAACAGAAATTATGGCCGTCAGCAAAAGAGACAGCCCAAAGTGTGAGCTACATATTGGAGATGTCAAAATCAAAGAAGTTCATAAGAATAACTATCCGCGGTTTGTGGTAATACACGACGGAAGATATGACAGATATCCTAAGTCGCATCGGAATAGTGAAAAGGACCTCCCAGAAACTAAGCAAAGTAATAAGAGAACGAAAACTACCGTTAGAATCAAATAAAAGGTTGCTGAACTACTGTATGATATTTAAAAACCTATATGGCAGTAAATACTGCATGAAGTGGAGATAGCGGCTTTAAGCAACAGAAATGTGGTTCTACAGGAGGATGC
The DNA here is from genome assembly GCA_963932145.1 of Acanthosepion lycidas. NCBI lineage: Eukaryota > Metazoa > Mollusca > Cephalopoda > Sepiida > Sepiidae > Acanthosepion > Acanthosepion lycidas. Next base: position 130,050,763 of record OZ010580.1, on the reverse strand, counting down.
TGAGGATATCATGGACATAACATGTGAAAAACGAGGAAGTCTTAAGGAAAAGAAGGACAGTAGAAGAAAAAAAAAAGATATTTCTGGCACACATAATGAGGAAAGAAGGCTTGGAAAGTTCCGAGGAATATTAGACTAAGACTAAAAAATACGAAAATCAAACAAGTACAAAAATTTAAATATCTCGGAAGTGTTTTAACAGAGAAGAGAAAATACAACATCGAAATTCGAAGGGGAATTGGGATAGTGAAATATGCCTTCCAAAAGCTATGAAAAGTATTAAGATACAGGAAAATCAAACAAGTACAAAAATTTAAATATCTAGGAAGTGTTTTAACAGAGGACAGAAAATACGACACCGAAATCCGAAGGCGAATTGGGATAGCGAAAGATGCCTTCCAAAAGCTATGAAAAGTATTAAGAAACAGGAAAATCAAACAAGTAAAAACTAAATAAATATCTAGGAAGTGTCTTAACAGAGGAGGGAAAGACCGACACCGAAATCCGAGGGAACATTGCAGTAGAGAAAGATGCTTTTCAAAAGCTAAGAAACAGGAAAATTTAATTGAAAACAAATACAAGACTACAGTACTATTATGTAATAACCGTCCTCCTATATAGCAATGAATGCTGGATAATCTCATGACTGATGAAGGAGTCAATAGACTTGTGGGTATACAGAAGGATGATGAGAATCCCATGAAATGAAGATATAATTAACAAGGAAGTTCTAGGGAAAAAAAAACACTTTCCTGCAATTTTTGTTAGTGTTGTTGTTTTTCTCAAATTCTCCTTTTCCAATTTTCTTCTTTTTCGCTTCTTCAGTTTCCTATTTTTCTCTTTTTTTTCTACTTTTACTATTCTTTCTTTCTTATTTATTTTTGTTTCATTCTTTAGTTTTGATTTTCTTTCTTTCTAGCATCATTCTTTCTTTCTTTTTCTCTTTCTTCCTTTATTCGTTCTTCCTTCTCTGTGTGTTTGTTTGCTTCCTTCTTTTTCTTTCTGCTTCATTTATTACTTTCTCCTTTTCTTTCTTTCTTTCTTTCTTTCTTTCTTTCTTTCTTTCTTTCTTTCTTTCTTTTGTTTGTTTCTTTTTCTCTTTCTTCCTTCTGCCACTTGTTTTTCCATGCCCGTTTCTTTTACTCATCTTTCTTTCTTTCTTTCTTTCTTTCTTTCTTTCTTTCTTTCTTTCTTTCTTTCTTTCTTTCTCCTCCTGTTTGTTTGTTCCTTTCTTTTTCTCATTTCTTGCTTCCGTCACTTGTTTTTCCATGCCCGTTTCTTTTACTCATCTTTCTTTCTTTCTTTCTTTCTTTCTTTCTTTCTTTCTTTCTTTCTTTCTTTCTTTCCATGCCATTTTCTCTTTTTTCTTTCTTTCTTTCTTTAGTTCTTTCATTCCTATTTGAGCTTTTTTGTTACTGCTATCGCTATTACACACTCATTCCAACCAAACATACCCTTAAAAGTTCAAGAAGTGAAAAAGTAACTAAAAATAGAAAAAAAAAAAGATCTATAATAAATAAAGTACCAAAGATGTAAAAATAAAAATAAAACAAATTCAGAAAAGTAATATTATTATTCACTATCCACAAAAAGAATTTAAAAAAACGCACAGAATTCACGACTTTGTCATTGCTTGCAAATAGAATTACCACGCCACTAGCTGACTCCCCTTCAATTGTAATTTTTATATATGATTACTACACCATTAAATCCTGAATACAGATAGTTTCCTTTTCTGAATGGAAATCTATTATACTAAGCTCCAGACTCTCTCTCTGGTAATGACCAAAGGTAATGTAGCAACGACTCGCACGGGGCGTGAGAGGGGGACAGAGAGTGGGAAAAGAAAAAAGAGACACACATACAAAACCATAGAAAAACTCCCACGGACAGCCAGGCAGATAAAGAGCTTGTCTCCAGACCTATTGAAGCGGGAGATGACTGCCACCTGTTGTATCTACCCGCAGAGACGCTATGAGTTATGACTGTGTAGGGCAGCCCAGTTCTGTAAAGAGAAGCCACCCTAAAATATCAAAGTCCCTAATCAGCCAGGCGAAACGAAACTTTTTTCTTTCTCATCATCTGAATTCCCATTTGTGACCTAACAGTAAAACTCTCTCTCTCTCCCCATATATATATATATGTATATATATATATATATATATATATATATATATATATATATATATATATATATGAAAATAAAGAAAGAACGCAAAAATGAGAACACAGGCGAAACACCAAATGGGTGAAAAACGCAAAGGACAATTTTTTTATTGACCAATCAGGCAAAAATGAAAAGTAAAATGAATATTTCTAAACAGATGAGAAACCATTTTCAAAAAAAAAAAAAATTTTTTTAAATCCTGCGTGACGTGTTTCGTCTTTCGAAAGGACTTCTTCAGACCAATAATTTATTTATTGATGTATAAGTAGTAGATGGAGCTTGGCAGGAAAAGCAGCCGTCATCATCATCATCATCATCAGCATCATCATCAGCATAATCATCATCAGTTCCTCGACTGCTTCAATCACCGGTGGGACCTAAGGGCAGATGAAGCAGATAAACTCCTCCAGGGTGTGCTGTTGGTACTGACTCTCAGATGTTCCTGTATGGTCATGTTTGTCCCCTCTTTGATGTTGTCTGACCAGATCTTCCGTTGCCGTCTTCGCTTGCGCTCGCCTTCAACATTTCCTTGCATGATGGTCATGCATAGGACGTTATGCCGCGCGATGTAACCAAACCATGCCACCTTTCGACCCTTAACACTAGCGAGGAGAGATTCCTGTCGCCACACGAGACCTTTGACCTTGCTCCCATTAGGTCTTGTCCTCTCAGTAGGTGATGCGGAGGAGCTTTCTTGAGCATTTGTAATCGAACGCCTTGGTTCTTTTTGCTGCCTCAAGCAGGAGTGTCCAAGTCTCATACCCGTAGAGGTGGATGGATAGACCAGCGATTTGTAAAGCTTGACTTTGGTCTGGAGCTAATGTTGCCCTTCAATATCTTTTCCCGTCAGACAATCTTTGCTCCTGCTGTGGCGATCCATGTGCATATTTCTGCGTTCCAGGTGTCATCTTTCTACAGGGCTGCTCCCAAGTGTTTGTAGCGGGACACTTCCTCCAGTGGCTCACCGTCCATGGTGACGCTGGCACTGGTGTTGCATGTGCTACTCAACATTACATTAGATTTCTCTTGAGTTCCATTCCATATGCGACGGTTCTTTCAAGGAGTATGTTGGTCAGATTTTGCAACTCACTGTTACTGCCAGCCATAACAATAATATGGTCCCCGAAGCGATGGTTGAACACGGGGCTACCACCGATATAGAAAGGTGTGGTAGTCGCGCAGAATTTCCTGCATGTCCATCTAGGGGAAGGGAAAACCATAATTTTAAACCTCCGCGGCTTTGCGGTCATACCAAACAATGAAAAGTCTATGGAAGCGAATCCAGACCTGGAATGGAACCTCGAAAAAGAATACTGACAAGTTTCTGACAATATCTGAATACAAGTCTGTCCCAAATATAATACCCTGTATTATTTGGGATATTTGTGGGTAGGGTCGAGAGGAGGAAACATGTGTAAAAGCATCAACGTCAATATAAACTTAGTACGACGAATCACACGAAAAATGTCCGACTTTGACATACATCTTTCCCCTAATCTATCTATGTATCTATCTATATATCTATCTATCTGATATGTCCCGGAAAGGGATATATTTGAACGAAGTAGCTAAGTGGTTTTGGCTACTATAACCAAGTAGAATACGGTAGCAGTATTCGACTGGTACGCGTCATAGTCACAGATAAGAAGTGTAGATCAATGGCGTAGTCCAATGGGCGTCGTTATAGACTTAACTCTCAGACTAAGGCTCTTGACTCACCTACACGTCCATGACGGACACCAGCTAATCATATTCCAGTAAGAGGGAACACAGATGTACGCATATTCCTTTATATCACTATCTATCTATCTATCTATCTATCTATCTATCTATCTATCTATCTATCTATCTGTTGAGTGTTTCCGCGGGAGTGTATTGAAATAAGGACAAACACATACTGGTATGTTCGAAGAGGTATTTACAACAGAGAGATTAGTAGTCAAACGAACGCAGGTTAGTCAGTAACAATCAGAATGAGTATAAAGTCCAACTGTATCTTCCGGTAGAGAGACGGAAGTGTGATGGTCACCTGATCTCTCTAGAACTCTAGAGAACTGTCTTATTAGTAGTATAGAGATCAGTCCATTCTGATCAGAAGGTGGGTGCGCCCCAACACTATCTATCTATCTGAATGTAATGAGAACGAAAGTAATATAAATTCTAACGTTCACAGCCATAATTCAAAGTAGGGCTCAATTACCAAGAGTAGAGTAATAGTTATTTGTGCTAAATTTTTACATACGGACAAAAACAAATACTCACGACAAAAATGAATTTTTGTTTCGATGCGTAGGCATCTCGACTGTGAGAAGCAAAATCCGTACGTGAAGATTTATTATAAATATCTATATATCTATATTAGTCTTATATATAGATTTGTTATACCATATTACCCAGCACTTTTAATGCAAGTCTGCAGTCTGGAACTTCTAGATAGAATTTTTGAAACATTTCAAGTGTTATAGAGTCTGCCATGGAATTCTTTAAATCCTGAAGCGGGTGTTCTCTTCCGAACCGCTTTCTTTATATGGCCCATTAGTGGGGGGGGGAGAAACCCATCAAGATATGTGATAACAGGAGAGCATGCTGTCCAAAACATCGGTATAGTCATTCTTCATCCAAACACACTCTGACGACCCATGATTAAGAAAAGACAGTTTTTTTCACATCCTATCAGGAGAGTTGTGGAAACATCTAGTAATCCAACATTTTCGAATCTCACCACAGTCGAAAGAAGCGACCACAACGTGGGGTACCTTTGGAAAGTACCTGAAAACCATACGATGGTTTGATACTATATAGGCTTCCATGTAATTCTACTGTATATATATATATATATGTATGGAGAAATAATATATATACACATACTGGCAAAAACTCAGGCATACACAATACGCCAGAATACAGGAAGTAAGACACAACGAAAAGATACAAGGTGACATAAAAAGATAAAAACAATGACATCCTCCTTACTTTTTCCTTTCTCTGACCAAGATTTATTACCCCTCAACCAGGGGAACATATTTCGAGCAGTCCAGGAGGGATTCAGATAACTATTCCTACGCATAAAAGACAATGGTTAAAACATTTAACATAGGAAGAAAAATTCATTCCTTTAAATAATATGTGAAATAACAATTATTCTCCTGAGGAAGGTCTCAAGAAAAGAAATATACAGAATAAAGTATATAAAAGATACGTATTATAATCAAAAAATGTTTACGGCTCTTTCTGTGTTTAATATATATATATATATATATATATATATATATATATATATATATATATATATATATATATATTACTTAAACGTTACTTTCGTGGATGCTGGTATTTGAGTAGACGCTGCGTTTATTTATTAAACAGTACATATATGGCGACAAAGATGAGGACAATAGTTCAAATAATGTAAATACTGTACATAATACCTCATTTCAGAAATATAGACAGATACTGAATGGCCGAAACGTTGTAATAAATAGGGCGACAAAGATGAGGACAATAGTCTGAATTATGTAAATAATGTACATAATACCTCATCTCAGAAATATAGACAGATACTGAATGGCCGAAACGTTGTAATAAATAGGGCAACAAAGATGAGGACAATAGTCTGAATTATGTAAATAATGTACATAATACTTCATCTCAGAAATATAGACAGATACTGAAGGGAAGAAACGTTGTAATAAATATGGTGACAAAGATCAGGACAATAGTCCGAATAATGTAAATAGTGTACATAATACTTCATCTCAGAAATATAGACAGATACTGAAGGGCCGAAACGTTGTAATAAATATGGCAACAAAGAAGAGGACAATAGTCCGAATAATGTAAATAGTGTACATAATACTTCATCTCAGAAATATAGACAGATACTGAATGGCCGAAACGTCGTAATAAATATGGTGAAAAAGATGAGGACAATAGTCCGAATAATGTAAATAGTGTACATATTACCTCATCTCAGAAATATAGACAGACACAAAATTCTTACAATGTATTTCTATAGTAAAATATGTTCTATACACGTTTTGAGTATTTACTGTGTTAATATAAACATTATTTTGTTAATATATACAGTATACACATCATTATGTTGAATTTAAGTTGTAATGGATTTGTTTATTTATATAATATAAAAATCTGTAAGTGAGTGTGTGGTGCGACCGCCCGGCGCATAAAGATTTAACTTAATCTGGTTTAAGGGAATAAAATTAAAAAAAAAACAAGTCCTTTATACAGTAAGTATTTTTATTTTAACTTTCTTCTAACAGACACTTTATTTAATTAAAATATTTTGATGCTAAGCCAGACACAAAGAGATCTCGGTTTGCTGTTTTGACCACTTATTTGTAGATAATTTTTTTATATTTCAACTTTCTTTAAACAACAATATTATAAATATTTTAAATATTTTAAGTTAAGTAGAATATCTTCAAGATAACTAATTTAAAAAATATTTTAAGTGAATAGGATTTAAAAATACGAGTTGTTTATACAGTAAGTATTTTATTTTAATTTTCTTCAAATAGACAATTTTTTTAATTAAAGTATTTTGACATTAAAGACAGACACAAAGAGATCCCGATTTGCTGTTTCGTCCAGATGTTTGTAGAAGTATTATTTATATTTCAGATTTCATTAAACAAACAATATTTTAATTATGTAAAAAAAAATATATTGTTTTTTGCATATTTAAAAAAAATATTTACAAGTGAATATGATTTAAAATATTTTTTGGCACATTTAATTTTTTTTAAGTTTATTTGATTTAAGAAATATTTAAAGTGAATAAGATTTAAAAATGCGACTTGTTTATAAAGGAAGTATTTTTATTTCAACTTTCTTCAAACAAATGTAATGTTGAAATAAATTTCAACGTTTTATAATCCGAACCGACAGTGACCCAACGGGTCACGGATAGTCTAGTTTTAAATAAAAAAAAACGTTGTGCTGTCGCAGGTTACATAAACAGATTGCTTCAAACAATTTTTATACGCTGATTCTTGCTCAAGATTTGCTGAAAGAAAATAAATTTATGCTAGACACTTCGCGACGTAGATAAACAAGGCAGCTCTTAAAATCAGCGAAAATCATTGATAATCAGAAACCTGCGTTGTTCTTTGGATTTCTTGCTAAAGAGAACACAACACAAATTTTCCAACAGCAAAAACAAACTCTTTATTCCCTTGAAAAAAATTGTTTTCCCAATTTAAAACCTGCGTCACACACCACCAGGCCATCTGTACACCTATGAAAGGTCATGTTCTGTACCTGATGAACTAGTCGACAAGTGGTGTAATATAAGCATCTACCATCACTGCAGGCCTGCACACACAGCTATATATATATATATATATATATATATATATATATATATATAGTGTGTGTATTTAGACACCATTTTTTCATTAAAAAATGTTTCATTAAATAATATGACAAGTGTTGTCTATTTATTTTATGTAAATTCTTTACATATCGTCCGATAAGCTTAATAACATTATCATTAAACGAAGAAAGAAAATCACTATATTGATCCATATGTTTTAATCCAATCTAAGCTTTCGGCTTACATAAGCCATTATCAAAGATGACAATTACATTACAATATATTAATCAATACACGGACATGAATGTGATGATAGTTTGTTTCTGTTTATATGGATGATTTCAAAGCAACGACAAAATCGTGCATATAAGATGCTGGAAGCGAAAATCGCACTGCAGCTCATGACGTCACACATGAGTGTTTTCAACAAGGATTTTCCGGAATTGTGTATACTGCCAGGTATGTTGTTTTAAATGCAAACACTACTATACATGAAAGCAACAAAAAAAAAAAAGACTAAAAATTCTTGCAGCTATATACATAAAACAGTTGAAATCTAACCTCAACAAAAAAAAAACTATGAAATCTCCACAAATATCCTTAAATGCCTATAATTGATAAGAGAAGCCATTGGTTTATACCAACGGCTTCCCATACTTAATACTTCTCGAATTCACTCTCACGTGTTCCTGTGTGACGTCATGAGATCTTCATACGCAATAAAACATTTTCCAATAAGGAAGAAGTAATCGAAGCATTTGAACTGTTTATCACAGCCAAGGATTAGAATTCTTTTTTAAAGATGGGATCAAAAATTTAGATGTACTTTGGAGAACAGTCATTAATTAACATGGTGCCTCTTTCAACAAAATAAATTAATTATTTAACATTTCAGAAGCGTTTTATTTATTTTCTATAAAGTGCGTTATTTCTTGTGAACTTGTGAACCATATATATATATATATATATATATATATATATATGTTTGTATATATCCAAGTATTGGATTGGTGTATACGGAATAAAATCCAATAACCCCAAAATACTATTCTTAAAAGAGTGATCAATACAGAAAAGAACGAACGTAATTTATTCTTAAATTATAACATAAATATATTATAAAATCACTACAAATATAGCCATTTTGTTTCAACACTTCTGGTGTCTTATCAAGTGATAGTGTTGAATGTAGAACCATTCTTTTTTTTTTCTTGTCAGAGGTGCCTTCACATTTTTAATGTTTACCGGTGTAGATAATTATACAGAGGGTTTCGTTTCTGTCCTCGTCTTTTCTTCCTCCTCATCCATAATTCCGTGAAGAAAATCGTTACTTCAGTCTGAGGTCCCTCTAGAGCAATGATTCTCAACCTGGCCACTTCAAACCACAACTGGGCCAGATAAATTTTTAAAATGGGCCTGGATTTGACCCAAACAAAATAGTGGGCGTTAAACTATCCTTTTTTCACTGGCGTAAATTCAAAACAAAACAAAAAAAAAAAGATAAATAATTTAGAAATCATTTAAAAACAATTTTCAATGTTTACTTTTTTTTAATAATAAATCATATTTTCAATTTGATTTGAAACATTTTTTGCTTTATTGTATGGTGTTAGAAAGGCTCATATATATATATATATATATATATATATATATATATATATATGTGTGTGTGTGTGTGTGTGTGTGTGTGTGTGTGTTGAGGGGGTCCACCCCTTTATACAAATGGACTCACCTAATGTATGCTTTTACGACTGCTAGTGAATAACCAAATAGAGAGCAAGACCGAAGAGTCGAGTCCAGAATGACAGAGTGACAAAGGTTGTAGGTAACCGGAAGAGTGAGGGGGGAGGTAACAGCGTTGTAGGAGTCAAAGTGATCGAGCACGTAGACTCAGTAAGAAGCCATACAGCGATACTTCAATACCAAAGACTGTATATATATTTTGCTACTAACCCGTATTCCTGGAACTACTAACCTGCTTTACCAGTTTGTATTATTACGTTAATACATTATTTTCATATATTCATTCCTGGCGTTTGTTATTTATTGGTACCGGATTTCAAGCCGGAATTCACAACAATATATATATATATATATATATATATATATATATATATATGTGTGTGTGTGTGTGTGTGTGTGTGTGTGTGTGTGTGTGTGTGTGTGTGTGTACATTTTTAATACAGGAGGCATGGTAGACTAGTGGGTATCCCCTCGGACTAGCCGAATCCGTTATATTCACTTACGTGCTAATAACCTTGGGAAAGGTATTAATCCTCTTTCCTTTTACTTCTGTGTGGGGAACTGGATACCGGCAAGAGAGCGGACACAATTTTGCTTCAAGGACGTCTTCAAAAGGGGCATGAAGGCGATGGATATGGGATTAATTCTACATCATCACCAATCAAGGTTTTCCTTGGTACCATGCACGGTTTCACTCTCAATGCGGCTCCATGCTTTAAGTATCTGGTAGGTCTCAAGTTTGCGCCAGATCTCAAATGGAACTCGCAAATCTTACGAAGTCAAAAGTTTACTTCTGTGTGGAGAACTGGATACCGGCAAAAGAGCGGACTCATCTTCGCTTCAAGGACATCTTCAAAAGGGGTATGAAGGCGAAGGACATGGCAACGAAAGATGCGTTAGAAGTTGTCAACGATCGCTCTAGCTGGAGACGCGATTTACACCGAGGGCTGAAGCGAAGAGAAGAGAAACGAAGGCTTACCGCCTGGGGAGAAGCGTGCTCGACGGAAAGAAATCAGCAAGGTGACATCAAGGAAGATCGTTTTCATATGCATTCTTTGCGATCAAGACAATGGGCCTGTACATGTATAACAGATGCTGGAGTGACATCAGCAGCTGAGCGCGTCACTCGTCTTTCGGCGCAGATCCATAGTCTCTCGAAACAAACGAATGTTCGACGCAAACACCTAAATTTTACTACAGAACTCAAGTGGACGACGCATATTTTACGAAGGCAAACGTTATTTTGTTCTTGTTACTTCATTGCTAATATTTTCTGAGATCAAAGAAGACACTCTTCGGTCCTGTATACTTTCTGCTTTTTATTAATGCTAATAGTACCCGTTTTCTTGATCTTCATTGTCTCTTGATCTTTGCATCAGGTGAAAATTATTATTATTAAAAACAAACAAACAAATCATTATGTTAGTATATGCAATTCTTCTAATTTGAAATTGTAAAAGAATTTTCGAAATCATTTAATTAGTATTAAAGAATTTTAAATACATTCAGAATACTTTTTTGCAGTATGGCTCTATTAAAATATTGAGCAGTTACTTAGAAACTTCTTCAGGCCTTTAGGGAAGGGAAGTGGTAACAACGGTGAAGGCGTAGTGGGAGAATGGAATAAAAGAACAAACAGAGAGACTAAAGAGGGAGAGAGAGAGAGAGAGAGAGAGAGATAGGGAAAAAGAGAGAAAGAATCTGGAAGAAAAAGAAAGAGAATAAGAAAAAGAAAACGAGAGAAAGAGTGAGAAAGAAGGTATAAGAAAAGCTGGAAGAAAAAAGAAAGAGATAGTAAGAGACGGAAAGCAAGCGAAAAGGAGGGGAGAGAGTGTGAGAAAGATAAGCTGGAAGAAACACAGAGAGAGAGAGAGAGTAATAAAAAGAAAGAGAACGAGAGAGGGAGAGAGAAGCTGGATGAAAAAGAAAGAGATAGTAATAAGTAGAAAGAGAGAGAGAGAAGCTGAAAGAAAAAGTTAGAGATAGTAATAAAGAGAAAGAGTGAGGGAGAAAGAGAAGCTGGAAGAAAAAGAAAAAGATAGTAATAAAGAGAAAGATAGAGAGAAAGAAGCTGGAAGAAAAAGAGGGCGAAAGAGAGAGAGAGAGAGAAGATGAAAAAAAAGAAAGGGATAGTAATAAATAGAAAGAGAGGGGGGAAAGCTGGAAGAAAAAGAAAGAGATAATAATAAATAGAAAGAGAGTGAGAGAGACGCTGGAAGAAAAAGAAAGAGATAAGAAGAAATAGAAAGAGAGTGAGAGAGACGCTGGAAGAAAAAGAAAGAGATAAGAAGAAATAGAAAGAGCGCGAAAAAGAAAGAGAAAGAGAGGAATTGGAAGAAAAAGAAAGAGATATTAATACATAGAAAGAGAGTGAGAGAGAGAGAGACAGACAGACAGACACAGAGAGATGGAGAGAGGGAGAGAGAGAAGCTGGGGGAAAAAGACAGAGATAGTAAGAAATTGAAAGAGCGATAGAGAGAGAGAGAGAGACAGTGAGTGAGAATGCAAGTGAATGCTGCAAAAAAAAAAAAAAGACATTTCTCTTGATGCCGTGAAATGTGTATTCTCCCAATAGTTTGTGATATTCAGTCCGAATAAAGCTCGCCATATTGAGAGGAAATAATATAAATAAAAAAAAGCACTTTCTCACCAACTGAAAATAAATGAGAAAAAAGACAATTAAAAACACATTAATAATCGTCGTAAAAATTGCAAGCGTTTTTTCATGCAATTTGCGTTTTCATTCCCACGGAAATGTAAAAACAAAGTGTAAAGCTTCTAGGCAGCGTTACAGAAACCAGAGTAGGTGAAATCGAAATAATTTTCAGACAAGGTATTCCAGGAAAGTAAGAAAAAAGGACTAACTACTAACTTTAAGAAGACTAGATAGATTACGTTCATCAAAACAGACAGCCCATTCTGTGTCTTACACAGTGAGGTCGTTATATCCGACCAAGAGTGAGGCTCTTGACGGCAAACAAGCTTCGAAGACCATAGCATTAGACATCTCGAAGGTCTTTGACAAGGTGTGGCCCAATGATTTCCTAAGCAAACTCTCCTGCTATGGAATCACTGGAGGAGTCTTCTTGATCGTTAAATCCTTTCGAACAGTTAAGTCCCTAAAGGTAGTTATTAATCTCCTATTCTCCGGTGCCCTAGTGGCCAACGCAGGCGTCGTCCAGGGTCACTGCTCGGAACAATCGTCTTTACATAAATGATTTGCCTAAGAATATACTCAGATCATTTGTAAACCTCTATACCGATAATACGACAATGGCGGGCGCACCTCTAAAACTCTTAGTGGTCAGAGATTGGTAACTGATTACTCTTTCGATCTAACATAAAACCAAACTAGTTACATCCCATCATCGCTGATCGGACCACGAACTACCACTAGTTCAGATGAACGGATATCCTATCGTAGAGGTTCCGTGCTTTGAAAGACTATTGGGCCTTAAAATGACACCTGAACTCAAGTGGAACTCGTACATACATTGCTAAGGATGGAGGTAAAATAGTCGGTTCCCTGTACCGCTCCAGTAAGTAGCTGACTCCTTCGGGCGAAAAGGAACCCGGATGAGGCTATGCTGAAGGGCAGATTCTCGTCCGGGGAGGTAGACAGGTACCCGATCTCATGTATGCGGGGTCTACGGATAATTTTTGCCCGAGCCCAGGTGCTCAAATTTCTCAACTATATATCTCTATCTATAAAAGGCAGGATGTGTGTGTGTGTGTGTGTGTGTGTGTGTGTGTGTGTGTGTGTGTGTAACGAATGAACGGCCGCAATTTTCGGCGGATTTGCACCAAAATTTACATGCGCATGCTCCAAGTTAGCAGGAATGCCAAGACCGACTTTGCATTTCCCAACTCCCATCGATACTGGAAATAATCAAGTTTTTCATGCTTCTACGGCAGTTTTCACGTAGTTTGCGGCCATTTTCTACTGGCCAGAGTGAGAGCCTATAGCTGGCTGCCACAAATAGCCACGAATGTTAACTAGCATGCTAGCATGCAAAAAAATCGATAGCTGCATTCGTCACAAGTGGGAAAAATTTAAATCTGCATGGCACTTTACTCCAATTGGCTCATTCGCTTGCTTAAACTCAACGTTGATTCTGATTCCGCAGAACTGGGTTGGATGTGAAAAAGTATTTGTTGTTGACATTCTTTTTTCATTCGGTTTTTCCAGTTACGAGTCCTTTTTTAAAGCTGATCGTTTTGTGTTCATTTTGTTTAGTTCTTTTTTCGTAACAGATTTAATGTTTAGTGTAGAGCTTAGAAAAAATTCAGTGCGAGATAGACAAGAAGTAAGGCATGTAGTACATCAGCACGACAAAGGGCACTCCTTTAAAGGTAAGGAAGGGCAAAAATATTTAAGTCAAGTGATAGCGATTGCTGTATGAGTCGTACGATTTTTGAATCAAGCACGGGCAACGCCGGGCCATGCTGCTAGTTCCAAAATATAACTTCAAGAAAACTACCATATAAACCATACATATCACAAAGCTCCCAAGGAAATTAAGTTTTAGCATTAAATGGAAATTAAATGTTGACATTAAATGGGATTAAAGGTGTTGATATACCGTTAAAGAAATCAACCAACGTTTTCTCCTTTTAATCGCCTAGCTTTTGAACACAAAGAACTACATTCCATTCTTTAAATATATTTATGGACAAAATATTTAACCATCTTTTTTGGTCGTAGTTTAAGTCGTTTAAAAAGACCAGTCATAAAAAAAAGAAGCCTTTAATTTGGTTACGGATATTTCTCCAACACATTTGCCGTGTGTGGGCTTAAATTCGGGTTTATTATCTCCAACCAATCTACTTCCGACCCTTCTCCATACCACCACCACTACTAGAGTGGCGTACTCCACCCTTGCTTCTATTTCGGGGGTAAGTTACTCCGCGAACTCACAAAGCATAACTAATGTATTTGCTTTAAGACAGATCTAAAAGAACGTCAATGAGAATGCAACGATAACAAGCAAAGAGAACTTTGTAAATCCGAAAGATCTTTATCTCCTTACATTTATTTATTTATTTTTAAAGATACTTTCTATTCTGATGCGCTAGGAATTGTGGGCCGTTCGTTTGACAAGGGGGAGAACAAGATACACCCACATGTGGCAGAATATTACCGGCGATACAAATTAGACCACACGGATGACATAGACACCAGCAGCCGTATATTTAATAGCAAGACGCTAAAAATTTAACCGAACGGGAAACGACATTCAAGCTGGACAACCCTACACTTAAAGTATCGCCAATGATCTGATACGAACGCTGAGGGCTTTTTTTAAGTCAATGAAAAGACATAAGTTGATAGTTTAATGTGAAACAAAGGTGATTATTATTTCATTTCCAGAAATTAATTTACCAATGGAGAAAGATAAGAATCTTTATACCTTTGTTTTTGTGTATTTTCTTGTTATTATTACTGTTGGTTTTGGTTTCTTTTTACTTCTTGTTTGCAATCGGAGTAATCTCCCTTACTGTCTAAACCGAAAAAAAAACACTTTACAGATCTTGAAAAATGTTCTTATCTATTTATTCCCACCTTGACTCGATAATGAATAAGCAAAATATCCGCCTGGCCACAGTAAGACATAAATTTACCGTATATTATGGCCTATCTTCTTTTATTTGCTGCGTACCTTCAGGATGTAGGCGATCATGGCTCTCCACTTCCCCCTATTTCTTGTAGCTCTGAATATGTTTTGTTCTTTTGTTACCTCTCCCAAAGCCTGTTCCGTCATCCTCTTAGCCCTCTAGGTATATCACGCGTTGCTTTCACTATTCGCCTTGTGAGTATCAGATTTCTCAAGTCCCCTTTTCTCATTACGTGTCCCAGAAATTTCAGCTGCCTCTTCCTGATGTTAAGTATAAGCTACCTTCTTGTTTGCATCATCTCAAAAACTTCATCGTTGCTCGGTCTGTGGTATCCTTAGCGTCCTTCTGTTAAACCATACATCCGTTGTCTCCTTCATCTATGAGGAGACCGTCCAACACCTGCTGCCATAAAAAAGGACTGATATCACGTAGCAGTTCAGTACTCTTTTTTTCGTTGCCAACGAAATCCACCCGTCTCATAATAGTCTGCCTAGCTTTTGGAATGCGTCTTCGACCATCCCAATACGTCTTCGGATCTCAGCGTCGCACCTACCGTCCTTTGTCAGAACACTTCCCAGATATTTAAATTACCGCACCTACTATATCTGAGTGTCTCCGACCTGTAAATCACATTTTGGGCTTTTCTTTTTATTGATAACCATGCATTCTGTCTTCTTGTAGTTTATGCTTAGTTCCTTCAACTCGCTCTCCATCGCTACCTTCTGTAGGGGTTTTTGCAATTACCTTTCCGTGTCTGCTATCAGTGCTGAGTCATCGGCCTTTCTTATATTGTTAAGATTGCGACCGCAGTAATAAGTCCATGTAGGATTTCCACTTCTAGTTGTATAGGTTGAATAAGTCCGGTGAGAAGACACATACTTGTCTTACACCTTTTTCTATTTTTGTATATTTGCTTAACTCATTCTCTATGAACATGCAGGCCGTTTGCTGCCAGTATAGGTTTTTGATTAATCTAACGTCTTTCCTAAATATATCAAGGTTGCCGAGCAGTTCCAACAGGTCTTTGTGGCGTACTTTGTCAAACAAGTTTGCGAAATCTATAAAGTGCAGGTGCACGTCGTTCCGCAATTGTATTACTCTTTCTGATAACAATCTGAATCTGAATATCTCGTTCCTTGTTCCGGTGTCTTTAAGGAACCCATACTGTTATTGTCCTATCTCTGGCCTGATTTATCTGCACGCTCTATTCATCAGAATACGAAGGATGAATGTGGCTCATTTAGGCTGATTGTTCAGTGGATTTCAATTTCGTTTGCGCCTGGTTTCTTAGGCAGTGCTATGAAAATCGATCTGCTGAGATCTTCCGGTATATTCCCACTGGTGTAGATTTCATTTTGATTTCTGTGATCTTCTCTATGCCAAAATCATTTAAGCCTGTTAGTATTTTTCTTACAGTTCCGTCTGGCTCTGCCGCTTTGTTTCTGTTCAATTTCACCAGTGCAGCTTCTACTTCGTTTTTTTTTTTTTTTTTTTTTGAGAATCTCAGGTCTTCCGGTAGTTCTATGTATTGCTGATTGTTCTCTTTCGTCGTAGCAGACTTCTCCAATATATTCATTTCAGCGTTGTATAATTTTTCCTTCTCTAATATGAGTATTCCCTCCTTTGATTTTATGCAGTCTGTTGAAGAGCATGTTTTCTGTCCTGTTAGTTGCCTTATCTTTTTATGCCTATCTCCTGTGTTGGTGCTACTCAATCTATTCCTGCACATTTTTTGTTTATCCATTCTTCTTTATCCTGTCTGCATTTGGGTCCTTATTTCGTTGTGTTCCATTTCATATCTTGGCAGAGTTTTCTGTCTCCTTTGCATCATGTCGAGAACCTCATCAGTCATTGATTCGTTTTTTTTCTTTTTCATCCTTTGAGATGATATCGTTTGCTGATGCTACTAAAGCATCTTTTAGTAAGTCCCATTTGGAGTTGCCATTTCCATTATATTCCTCGTATCTTCTTTTCACGCTTTGTATATATTTTTCTTTCAGGTAAGGGACGCTCAGGGTGCTGAGTTAAGCTTCTATAAGGCACGATTTAAAAATTATTTTTACAATGATGTTCACTCACCCCATCCAAGACTCAAGATCCACACGAGGTTACAGAGTAAAAGGCACCACCCTAAAAGTTTTTAATCAATTCAGGGCAAGCAAGGCGACAATGCCACTAATTTCTGATGAATCTAAATTCTTAAGTTAATAATTGAGTTGTGGTAAACCCTCTTACAGTATAATGAACTCTTCCTCCTTTCATAAATACAAACTGCAAGAGTCCGATGAGAAGAGTGTGAAGTGGAGTGGAGTAGCAGATGCAGTGCTAATCTACTTATTTCCCTAGAAATTCCCTGGGTGCAGGTCATTATTCACAGTAAGCAAGTTTCAAAACTGACAAGATTTTTCATTTCACTGAAGCAGACGCTAAACGCATGAAAGCGTTATCGCCTTTTGGCCTACCTTTTCTTTCTTTCTTTCTTTCTTTCTTTTTTTCTTTCACTCATATGTGAGCTTTATGTTTCTCTCTAAAACCAAACAGCGTCTCTGATATATTTTTTCTTTCGTCTTACCATGCAATCAAATCGGAATGGTCTATTTTTTGTCTTAGGCAGAGCGTGACGCAAATATTGACTGATTTACTAACAAAGGAATAAGCAGAATAATAATAATAATAAAAATGCGACTTTACAATACATACAGACAGAATAATCAAATCTAATTAGCCAGACAGCGTAATCAGAGGCCGGAAATAAAGAATGTGCCTTCTCATTGTCTTTGCCATGTCAATAAGTGTAATGTATCTTTGAAGATCTTCAAAAAGTTATCAAAATACAAGGATCTTGAAATGGAAAGCTAAAAAAACGTGGCATATGAGGACATCAATAATTCCAGTTGTAGTTGGAGCCCTCAGATTGATTGGAAAAGGTTCCGATAAACTCATTGAATGAATTCCTGGTAGTCCATGGCTTACAAGCAATAAAAGAAATGTTTTCACAGGTAAAGCTCACTCATTACGAAGAGCTTTATCTATGTAAAATATCTGTGATCTTAGGTATGTTTTTTGTCTTTTCCTCAAAAATGCTCTGTTGAAATGCTACGATATCATCTCTGATCTTAGGTTTCTGGTTGGGACACGGGAAGAAATAAGTATACACGAGAAATCAAGGGAAATAGTAATAATAATCATATTAAAAGTATTTTGTTTATGTATATTGTAAGAGGAATTATTGTAAACAAATTTGAGGAAACTTTAGTTGATACCAGTTGGAAAAGTCGTTAATTCAAGAGTCTACTTAAATAGCCTCGCCAGGTCGATACTTTTATAGGGACATCAAGTATGGCGTCAAACTCGTTTAGAAATATGTAAACTGTCAGCTGTAGACCACTGCTTACTAAAACCGATAGTTAAAAGTGGTATTTACCATTTAATTATTGATTTTTACTCATCAATAGTAGATGAGTTCGCCTATCGCCCTTGTTTAGGATTAGCTTTCCACTTCCTTCTAAAAATCTTTTAATTCTTTTTCAATGCCATATTCTCTTGCCTCCTTGTGGTATTGTCGCCTTGCTTGATGTGAACTGATTAAAAAATTTAAAAAATTAACAGTAAATTAATCAAAATGGCGGCGAACGGAGTGTTCCATCAACAATCATATTAATAGTTCATTATTATCTTTGTTGATATCTATCGGGCAAAGTTCCATATATTAGCCGCACCCTAAAATTTTATTTACGAACAAAAAAATGTAACCTAGACATGACATGGTACTGAGCTCAAGAAGATTTCTGTATATAAAAAATTTCTCTTTTTTTTTCTTTTCAAAAGCGATTTCTTTTTGGTGACAACAGATTTTCAACAAGTCGAGTAAAAGTGTGAGACGTCAAAAAATGTTTCACTTTTCTGTTTGACACCAGTTGATATTTTTAATGTCAGCAAATGCCAGACGATAAAGGGAACATTGTACGTGTTTTTCGGCTTTCGATGAAAACCCGAGAGGAAAACAAGGATAAGGAAAAATAAAGAAAGAGAATAAAAGGAAAAAGGCAAAGAACAAAATCAATATTAAAAACTGTGCACATAAAATAGAACAAAATGTTTTGTTGTACATATATATATATATATATATATATATATATATATATATATATTACAATGAATCATTCATTCAAAAAGTAAATTAATAAAGTTAATGAGATAAAATGGCGAATTCACTTCGCTAAGTAAACTTGAAAAATGCATTAACCCACTAACCACTCGATGAGTTTTATGATCCTTTTTTTTTTTAAAATTATAAACTGTATTAGATCTTCCTTAAATACGAAAGTACTTTCGACAGGTTCTCCGGTCATCATCAGACTTGGAAACTATTTTCTTTTTGGTAAAATTCAGGTAGCATCCGAAACGAAAAAATATAATGTAAATCGAAATATATTTTTTGAAGTGTGTTATTGATAGCAGATACAAATTGTGCAGCGTACAGTGGGAACGCTAACGTTATTTTTTTGAAAATTTAAGTGAGTGGGTTTTTTACTAATATGGCAATTTAAGATTTTTTTGTTGTAGGAGTTTATCAGTCAATTTGGCATGAACTAAATACTTCAATAAGTAGAGTAATGTCTCAGTTGATTTCCCGAATATTTGCACGTCGGATCAGTTCTTTTAAATCAAATATGTGGTGCAGTTCTATTTATATTACAATGAATCATTCATACAAAAAGTAAATTAGTAAAATTATATTAATATAAAGAAAAAAAAACGATATTGGATAACAACGCACAACTTTGTATAAATACTTATATTAATGAAGAACATAGTTTTGTATTACTTGCAACCCTGAAGATGATGTTGGTAAAAGGATCAATACACGGAAGGTCATTCGTGAATATGAACGGATTTTGTTAAAAAATAGCAGACATAATGTCTGTAATTTATTCAATTAGACATGTCTAAAAGAGAATTTGCTGCCTAAATACACACACACACATATATATATATATATATATATATGAAGAAATATAGTCTTAAGGTGAGCTATATTTATGGGATAAAGTGCTCAATATCAGAGATAGAGCGTGTGTAAATATAAAAGTGAACATAGAAGTCAATACTTAGTGGCCTGACGATTGCATATAGCATGAAACAGACTGTCGCCTCTAAGTGTTGACTTCTATGTTCACTTTTATATATATATATATATATATATATATATATAATAATAATAATAATAATAATAATAATAACAATAATGGACTCTTCCGTCGTTCTCGACGTATGAGGATCTGACAGCTTATTGATTCAGTTATGAAAGTTTGTGCGATAATATATATATATAATTATTTATTTAAAAATATGATTCCAACTCGCGAGTTGGAATCATATTTTTAAATAAATAATTATATTTATGCTCTACTTTCGTATCGAGCACTATTTTTTAAAAATAATTACAAAAATACTAAGGAACTTTGGATTATTTACCAAACCAGTTTCTTTCCTATTTTCTACAATATTTTCACATATATATATATATATATATATATATATATATATATATATATATATATATGTACACTATGTACACGGAGATACATAAATACTTTTCGGCCTGATTTTTGCTTATTTTTTAATAATGTATATTAAGTTGTTCCTGATAATTACATTTGGTTCAGTAAATGAAAATATATGAAAATATATTTGCACGCATAAAGAAAACTGTACTATTTATATATATACCGGGTGTAACAGCAAAATTGTCCAATTTTTAGATAAAGTTTTGAACTGTTTTATCTTAGAAATGATTGAAGATATTTTGGAATTCTTCGAGGTTTTTATAACCCTATAAACAATAAGAATTTATTTTGCTCGAAGTTGAAATGATGATCCTTCTTCCTGATGTGACCTTCTGATCCAGTTTTCCTCTCTACTGCTCCGTCTTTTGTAAAACTTATTCACCGTTCTCTTGATGTTTTTGAATCGACTTTGAAGCTTGAAACCAGTGTATGAATATTGGTACCATTACTGAAGACCAGAAAGATTTTTTCTTCTCAGCATTGCTCGGTTCAGAAACAGCAGGTCTGACACAAACGATTTTAACCTATTCTCTTTCTAGCTGAATAAATCAAAGCGTTTTTAAGTAATTCTTACGACAAATGGTATCAAGATGGCTAAACACCTTATCTGTAAACCTGTTAAAAAGAAATATATTCTGGTTAGTGTCTTTTTCAGATATTAAACATTTTATGGTATTGTCAATTATGCTGTAACACGACTTAAGCAATTTTGCTGTTACGGTATATATATATATATATATATATATATATATATATATATATATATATATATATATATATATCGACGTACGTTGTCTGTTATATTTAACAATATATGTTTGAATCATGATCTGCTGCTCCATTACGCTATATATATATATATATATATATATATATATATATATATATATATATATATATATATATATATATATATACAGCAGAAATGTTGAAACAAAATGGCTATTTTTGTAGTGATGTTATAACATATTTGTTATAATTTTTGAATAAATATTACACACACACAGACATATATATATATATATATATATATATATATATATATATATATATATATATAATTTATATAATTTCTTATCAAGTGATGGTGTTGAATCTTAAATGGTTCTACTTGATAAGACACCAGAGATGTTGAAACAAAATGCCTATTTTTGTAGTGATTTTATAACATATTTATGTTACAATTTTCGAATAAATTATATTTGTTCTACTCTGTATTGAGCACTCTTAAGAATATTATTTTTTGGTTATTGGAATTTATTCCATATACACCAATCATATACTTGGATATATATATATATATATAATTCTATTATAATTATGGTTTCCCCTCCCTTCTCTTTGTTTGACGTTATTTCCTGCCAATAAGTCATAAATAAAGACTATTCCGTTTTGATCGCATGGAAAGACATTACTTGGTTTCAGTGAGAAAAAGAAAGAAAGAAAAAAAGAAAGAAAGAAAGAAAGAAAGAAGTGAAGATAGAAGTGTTTATCAGCAGTTTCAGTGTAATGGAAAAAGATGCCAATTTCAAAACTTTTCATTTTGTACCTAATTCTCAAAATGACGAACACTATTTTTTATTCATGACAGTAAGTTGTCAAATATTTAACGGTGCTATAACCAAATTTCTACGCATATTTTACTGATGTAGGACTCGCCATGA
Source organism: Acanthosepion lycidas (assembly GCA_963932145.1). Lineage (NCBI taxonomy): Eukaryota > Metazoa > Mollusca > Cephalopoda > Sepiida > Sepiidae > Acanthosepion > Acanthosepion lycidas. Next base: position 130,028,668 of record OZ010580.1, on the reverse strand, counting down.
GCTTATTCAATCATTAACTGAATAATTAAGATTCATCAGAAAATTCAAATATATAAACTCTTAAATTTTCAAATATAAACTATACCTCTATTGTTATACATCGAGCACTATATAATTACCATCAGTGCACAATAGTCTTGATATATATATATATATATATATATATATATATATATATATATATATATATATATATATATATATATATGATGGACTCTCCCATCGTATGTGGCAATTGATTCCTGCTAGTGACCTGCATATAAGTCCACATATAGTGAAACAGCGATCATCTCGTGATGTAGCATCAGCAATATTTGCTGTCGCTTTTCACCGTTGTTTTTCTTCTTCAAAATTTCTGATACCGCTCCGGTACAAATATCTACAATCATTTATATCCAAGCAAACAAGCAGTTAGTATGAGGTACATTGACAGCTGAAAGTTTGCATTTTAGCTTGTCTTTATACCTGAGTCACAGGCGTCTAACAGTCCTTTGTCCACTGTAAAGCTGGCTATACATGAGGACCTTAATTATTCTGTTGTCGCTCATCGTGGGAACATGGCCAGCCCAACGAAGTTGTGACTGCATCATTTCCACGAATATTGCATTTTGCGAGAAGATCAACATTGGACACCCTGTCATCAAACATATAACCATAGAAGCCATATCAATCAGCAGGGAGACATCTAGCTGATTGATATGGGACATATACAATTATGGTGTCTACTTTGATAGCCTTTAATTCCGTAGGGGGTGAATATATGTACTGATATTGATATTATTGACAAAATCAAAAGAAGGGTTTCTAATGTTATCGGTCATGACCAGTTTTTATTAGCTCTCTTCATTGCTAGTCCGCATTAATTTAAGCTCACTACTAGATTGGCAAGTAGGTCTCATCATTTAGTGTTAATATAGCTAAATGTAACGGTAAGTTCAATTCTAATAATTTATTTTCTCGGACTTCTCACCTGAGGAACTCTCTTTCGATCTTGTGCTTTACTTTCACCTACGTTCTTAAAAAAAATAAACGCAACGTCAATCGCTATCTTCTGTTTTCCTAAGACCTGTTCTTTTATTTCACTTTCTCCACACTAAAGTTTTCTTTTCTTCTACTTCTGCTAATCGTTTGCATCTTAGTGACATTATCGCCTTGCTTGGGGTGAAATGATTAAAAAAAGACAGTTCTTACGTAATGCTGTTTCCAGCAGCGATTTAGAGCTGTTCTAAATCTTCGAGTGTACGTGAGCTATACGTTTTCTTTCGCCAGTCATTTTCTTAAGACCCAAAAGTGGCAAGGAGTATTCTTTGGCATCACAAAAGTGGCAACGAATGTTCGTTGACATCAAAAAACCCATATAAAAGGACTGTTTTTAATTTTGACCTAAAGAGTAGCGAATTCAGATTTTTATACTTGACTTCAAGATTTTATTCATTTTCGATTGTGTTATCCATGCCAATACAATCAATGTCTTTTGGGGAAGCGTTCAACCACGAAGCCGAATATAAATATTTCGGTCCTACTATAGCGTGAGATCTACGTCAATATAGCGTGAGGTCTACGTCAATATAGCGTAAGATCTACGTCAATATGGCGTGAGATCTACGTCAATATAGCGTGAGGTCTACCTCAATATAACGTGAGGTCTACCTCAATATAGCGTGAGATCTACGTCATATAGCATGAGGTCTACTTCAATATAGCGTGAGATCTACCTCACTATAGCGTGAGGTCTACCTCAATATAGCGTGAAATCTACATCAATATAGCGTGAAATCTACATCAATATAGCGTGAGATCTACCTCCCGTTTCCCGTGTTTAGAAAATGCGAGGTATATATATATATATATATATATATATATATATATATATATATATATATATATATATATACCTTGTTAGAGCTCACCTCAAAATTTCTGCAATTGATTTTATGTTGTCATGTTCGAATATCATTCTGTTTAACGAAGAGATTATTTCTTTATTTAATTGTAATTATAATAAAAATGTAATCCAGATATATATCAGTTCCCATTACACACCAGACATTTGTCAATGCACACGAATTTTCCTGTAAACAATCCTAATGATGTAATGAAATGAATTTCAATATTAATAAGAACGTAAATTAAATCCACAGTTACCGCAAGGCTCGACTCTAACCGCCACCATCCTGCGGTCAACTAGAAATTTGTCGCGCATCCCGTCTTCAGGAATTAGGCACACTCATACGCACAGGCACGAAATACAATACATCCACATAAAAACGGACAGCCGAAAATTTATGCACAGATACACGCACCAACGCCATAAAACATAAACATGTGATATTTGTCTGATCAATAAAAAAAGCACATTCGAAATGGCGGTAAAATTCTCCAGGTGTACACACATACTCCCGCCCCCAAATTCCCATAAATCTATAATAAAAGACAGCGAAACATGTAAACATTTATAACTGTTTTTCATACTTGTTCGTTATTCAATGATATTTGTTATATATATATATATATATATATATATATATATATATATATATATATATATATATATATATGTATTGGAATAAAATATAAATTTTCGTAAAATCACTTACTGACTACCTGATGATATTAGCAGTGGTCATCAATGTATGCCGGAAAATTGAAAATTGTTAAGAAAATAATATACTCGAATATATATAGAGTGTTACACATTATGAAGTAGTTATATATATATATATATATATATATATATATATATATATATATATATATATATATATATATATATATATATTCAAAGTGCGATAGATAAATTGTCGTCTAAATTACGCAGAAATGAAAATAACAGTGACATCTCATTTTAAAAGATATATTTAGCAAAATTACACAAAAAAAAATCTTGAAATACTAAAGGGTAAATTTATTTAAAAAAATTCACCATAGGCTTCAACTACTGCCTCCAGACGACTTCAGAATCTGCTGCAACTTTTCTGGACAGGCTCCTTGATTAATTTGATAAATGCTGCCATAATCATGGCCTTCAGTACATTTTTGGCGTTACAAGGAGTTTGGGGGATCTCTCGCTCTGCTGCGCCCCACACAAAATAATTAAGGGGGAGTTAGGTGGCCAGATGTAAGGAATGGCGTGGTCGGAGAAATTGTCTGAGAACCATGACTGTGTTCTCCTGCTTGTGTATCTTGGTGCAGAGTCCTGTTGCTAGACATAGAGGCTTCCAGCCTCTTGAGCCAGGGCAACACTACCTCCTCAAGGTACTTGATGTAGGCCTTCGTGGTGTGTCTGAGGCCCTGTGGGGAAATGAATGGAAGCATAACGTCACCATCACAAGTGATCACTCCAATCACCATGACGTTGACTGGATATATCACACAACTCTTTCCGAATCCTTGCGCCGTCCTTAAATTGGCACTCAAATATTCGAAATGTTCGTATTGGAGGTTCTGACGCAAATTCCATGCAGTACAGCATGCCGTTTCCAAATTTCTGGCGGAGTGAATAGTGACATGGTAATCTTTTTCACACAGACAGTGCCCAACTGACCCTACAAAATCAAAAACAATCAACGTGCATACGCGAAATTAAAAATATAAAATGGCGACAATTTACCTAGCGCACCATATGTGAGTGTGTGTGTGCACACACACACATATATATATATAGTGCGATGGGTAAATTGTCGCCATTTTATTTTTTTAATTTTGCGTATGCACGTTGATATATATATATATATATATATATATATATATATATATATTAGTTAGTGTAGTGTGTATTCTGTCACAATCTCAGGTGAACATGAAAAGACATTACCACCGTATCTTTCCTACACGTTCGATCACTGACATAGTCATTACATAGATGGTGGGGACCTGATTGATAACACAGGATTACTGTAAGCAACTTCCTACAATCCAAAACATGTTTCGGCTTTAAATAACCCAGAAAGTGTTGACAAACCGTAAAAAAAAAACAAATCAATCGATCATTCATTGTATATTCCTCAATATGTCTGATTAACGTGCGCGTGCGCACTTGTATAATGAGTTATGGAAGATCAGTGTCGTTTAAATTTTCAAATAAATGATTGGAAGAAAAGCCGTAAGCATTAAAAATTCACTATTTTCGTTTGTTAATAAATACGCTATCAGAAACTATCCGTTTTCTGTGAGTGATTAGATTTACCGAATAGACCAGATTATTCATTATTCGCTTAAAGATTACACACTGGGTGGTAAATAAATAGTCGTTTGGATACATGTTGGGTGTTATTTCAAGAAAGTATTTTTTTTATATCAGATTTTGGTGTTCGCGTGTGAGACCGTAAATGTGCATAAACCGATACGCAAGTGTAATTTTTCCCGAGGTTCAATGCAAGCAAAAAGCCCAGTATTTTCATTCAATAAATTCTTATTCTTTGGTCTCTCTCTTTTAACAAGAAGAATTCTGTTCTTTTTTTACAATGACTTCGTGTATATGTTCACTCATATGAAAACACTAACGACTGGAATAAAAAAAAAAAAATCTTATCTTGAAACACTTTTTAATAGAACTGGCATAAACGGAAGATGAAGACTAATTATAAAAAATAACAAAGATATTTAATAGAAAAAACATCAGTATATTTTTAAATGGACTCATATTTATCTTAAAAAAACAAAACAGAAAACAGTTATTCAATAAAACCACGTTCAGCCTTGTAAGGGCCCCGATTCCGCCACGATAGCGACTATATGCGAGGATTAGTGCTTTCTTGTTCATGCTGATCATCACGTTTACGATGCCGGCGTTCAACAAGTCCTTCGTACAGGTTCTTCTACGTCTATATACCGGGTGTAACTGCAAAATTGTCCAAATCGCGTTACAGCATAATTGTTCTTCTCACAAAATGTTTAATATCTAAAAAAAAATATTAAACGAATTGTGTTTTTTTTTTTCTCAAGTTTTCAGTTCAGACGTTTAGCTATCTTGATACCATTTGTCGTAAGAATCACTGAAAAACCCTTTGATCTATTCAGCTATAAAGAGAACAGGTTAAAATCGTTTTGTGTCAGCCTCACTGTCTTCTCAACTGAGCAATGGTGAGAGGAAAAGATCATTCAGTAATTGTATCAACAAGCATAGACTAGCTTCCATCTTCAAAATCCACTCAAGAGCCATCAGGAATAGAGTGAATAAGATTAAAAAAGAGAGAACAGTAGAGAGGAAAACTGGATCAGGAGGTCACAACATGAAGAGTGATCATCATTTTAACTTTGAACTAAAGAGATCAATTAGAAAAGATCCAACTCAAGTTATAAGACGTTTGGCACTTGAGAGATGAGTTTCACCTATGACAGTCCAAAGAGCAGTGTAAAAAGACTTGAAAATGAAATCTTACGTGAAATCTGTAAGGCACCTTGTTTCTCCAGGACAGAAATATAGAAAATTAGAGAGGGCGAATACCATCTTGAAAAAGTTGGAAAATGATGCTGACATATATGTATGTTTGAATTTTATTTCAATACTTCATGAGCTTCCGACCCTTAATTATGATTAATTAATGATTAACATTCTCGTTTATGATCTATTTCATTATGATATTTCTGTTAAGCTTCGAGAGTAATTATACATTCTTAGAGTCCATAGTGTTATAAAAACCTTAGAGAACGGTTCAGAGCCTTATCTAACAATTTGACTATTTTGCTGTTACACGATTTGGACAATTTTGCCGTTACACCTAGTATGGTGTCCCTACCGGCATTGGTGATAATGGCTCGCCAGAATTCCCTGTTCTTTTTAAAGAGTAATAAATTATAACTTTTTAACTTTTTAACTGCTAAATCCTATTAGGTTGGTGCAAAAATAATGACGTAATAATGTCGTTTTTTGACGTTAAAGAATATGTCAAAAAACGACATTATTACGTCATTATTTCTGCACCAACCTAATATTTTGCCATCAATTTACACAAGCTCGTTTGGTAGTCTAAGTGCTGTTTTCCTGTATCTCTTTAGCCTTCAGTATGTCCTGTGCGTATCAAATTTTCCAAGCTGTCTTTCCTCATTATGTGCGCAATAAATTTCAACTATCTCTTTCTGATGTTGATATAAGCGTCCTATTTGTTTGTATTTTCTCTAAAGCTTCCTCGTTGCTCTCATGTTAGGTTCACGTTATTCTCAGCATACAAATTACTAGTTAGACTTAATGAAAAACGTTAAAGGAAAGCGAAAGAAAAAAAGACAAAGACAAAGAGAAGACAAAGACAAAGACAAAGACAAAGAGAAGACAAAGACAAAGACAAAGACAAAGACAAAGACAAAGAGAAGACAAAGACAAAGACAAAGACAAAGAGAAGACACATGCAGGTTCAATACAAACACGTGAAAATTTGACAAGAAAAAAAGAAAAAGTCTAAAGCAAAACAAGAAAAATAAATTAAATAAAAAAAAAAAAAAAATGGTGTTGATTTCAGTCCGGTGACCAGAAAAAGTTATCTTTGGCAACAAAAACAAAAAGAAGAGTTTTTTTTAGTGCAATTCTTTCTCCAACGACACTTTTTTTGTGTTTTTCATTTTAAAATTTCAGATTTTTTGTTGTTGTTGCAGGTGCAGGAAGAGATGACTTTTTTCTTTGCTTCCTTTTTCCGTATATTTTTCCTTAAATGAAGTTGGGGTGATGTTTTAGGGAGAAGTGGCAATCGTCCACACCTGGTTGTTTCATAGCGGTGGTAGGTCGGTATTTTGAAGATCGAATTGATAGTCAATATTTTCTTTCATATGCGAGTCTACGCGTCCGTCCACGTGGGAGAGGAGAAATGGACTGACGACCATTCATTGGTAGGAGGAGGGGCAGAGGACAAACTAACCCAACCGAAGAGGCACCTTACACAAAAGATTATTTCTTTTAATAAGTATTGGTGATTAATTCTTATGCAAGGCTTAAAAAAAATAAAATAAAAAAATAAAAGAAATTTAAAAGAACCACAATTCTGTTTCTTCAAGTCTCATCTTCATCTGTAAGGAGATTGTCTATCATTCATTGCCATATAGGAGGACTGATATTACATAACAGTTCAGTACTCTTTTCTTTGTTTCTCTTGCTTCAAGTCTCTTCTTCATCTGTAAGGAGATTGTCCATCATTTATTGCCATATAGGAGGACAATCATTAATTATATCAAATCAATAATTCCGCGTGAGCTACTTCAGTTTTTTTTAATTTGCCCACAGGCCAGTCACTATCAGCTGTTTTTATGCTCTTTCGAACACTGACAAAGAATTTCTACTATTAGAATCTGTTGGAGTCTAGCATTATTTTTACTACAAGAACCTATTGATGTCTGTCTCCAGTGAATATGAGTCGGTCGGTCCGAAAACTTCATAGATACCCTCATGGAATGTGATTAAATATATTTCGCCTAAAAATAACCCAAATATAGTCCTTCCCTCTTGCCTGTTTCTCAGGAAAGAATCACTGCTGTTATTAGTAAGGAGATTAGAATTTACTGCATGCAAGATTTCACAGCTCTATCAATCTCTTCTTTATAGTCAGCCTATGAACCTTTCAGCTAACACTTTTATGGGAAGCTACTAGATACCCTAATCAATGCTGAAATGGCTAAACATCTCACATCCTTGGATATTCTTTCAGACAAGCAATATGACTTTCGTTTCTTTACGTCAACTGTTGATATTCTGACGATAATTTCGGAAAATCTATCAAGTCTATGAAGTTCTAGGTAAGAATGACGACGCCCAGGCTCTTAATTTTGACATCTCGAAAACTTCCCACCGGGTTTGGCATAGAGATCTTCTTCATAAATTGAAAAAAGTTATGGTGTCTCGGGCCCAAATTTTCGAACTGATCCGGTCTTTCTTAGTAAATCGTGAAATGAAATCGTCCTGAACATCCATTCTTCTAAAATCCTTTTGCATTAACACAGATGTTCACCAGGTCTGTATCATTGGGTTTAGTTTGTTTTTAATTTTCATTAACGACCTTCTCCGATATCATTACCTCTCAACTTGGTATATATGCTGGTGAAACTACCATTTACTCCGGACCGATAACGTCAAAATGGCGGCTGATGTCAAAAACGACCTTCAGTCTGTTGTTAACTGGAACAAGGAATGGCTTGTTAATTTTAACGGGTTCTAAAAATTAAACAGCTCTCTTTTAATCATCTGAGAGACCCCTTTTTGTTTTTCATCAGCACAGCTGATACTAACCCACAGGAGAGTGATTCGTTTCGCCTTCTCCGGTTAATGTTCCCAGTTGACATTAAATGGCAAAACTATATTGAATCCATTGCTAGGTCAGCTGCTAAAAAAGTTAAATTATTGTGTCGTGATAGACATTTTCTCTCCAGCATCTATCTTACATATTTATATGTCTATCATAAGTCTACCATTCGTCCATGCCTTGGATATTGCCGACACATATGATCTGCTGCTCCCACCATATATCTAGAGATCCTTGATAAAATCAAAAGAAGGATCAGCAACTGTCTATATTTCTGAGATGAGGTATTATGTACATTATTTACATTATTCGGACTATTGTCCTCATTTTTGTCGCCATATTTATTACAACGTTTCGGCCTTTCAGTATCTGTCTATATTTCTGAGATGAGGTATTATGTACATTATTTACATTATTCGGACTATTGTCCTCATTTTTGTCGCCATATTTATTACAACGTTTCGGCCGTTGTACGCTCCGGCCTTCTTCAGGTGGTTGGAATGTCGAACTGAACGCCTTTACCACTGTGCTATGTGTCCTCAAGGACACATGGCACAGTGGATAAGGGCGTTGGTTAGATCCAGTGACAGGACCCAAAGAGTGTGAGTTCAATACCCGGTTAAGGCAGTGGAGAACTTTCAGAGGGAAATTAACAGGAGATAACTGATAACTGACATCCATCAAAAATGGCACGTGTAACTATAACAGTCTACCCCAGTGAGCGAAATAAAGGGTTCAGTTCGACATTCCAACCACCTGAATAAGGCCGGAGCGGCCCAAACGTTGTAATAAATATGGCGACAAAGATGAGGACCATAGTTTGAATAATGTAAATAAGGATCAGCAATATTACTGGGTCTGGTCTGGCATCTCGGCTTCAGTCACTTTCCCACTGCCGTAAAGTTGTCTCCCTGTGCCTTTTCTATAAATACTTTCATGGCAACTGTTCAGATGAGGTCTTCGCCAGAGTACCTAGACTATAGTGATTTTCCAAGCGTAGCTTAGATGTGACACAAAACCATAAGTTGGAGACACCCAGTGAGGATCGAACTCACTACTCAGTCGTAATTGTTCTAGTTATACAAGCTTGTTTACCATTACACCGCCTGGAGGGGCCTCAAAATGATTTTCCAATCGCCGCTTAGATGTGGCACATAGCCAAAAGCATGGGACACACAGTGAGGATCGAACTCACTACTCAGTTGTAATTGTTCTAGCAAGAAAAGCTTGTTAACCACTAAACCACACCGAGGTGCCCAAAACGGGGGTGTACCTAGATTATATGAATTTAAGCGCATTAATAGACTGGCGATGCGTCTCACGACTATACAGATGAGATGGCTATATGTAACCTTAAGTTAACAGTTTTTTTTATTCGCTTGTGAAACTCCCTTCCGTCTCCATGTTTTCCAGCTTAATTTTGATCTTTAAAAAATTAAATGCAGTGTCAATAGCTTTCTACTATCCTCTCGATTATTCTCGTTTTGTTCTTTCGACTTACTAACGTTTCTGCGTTCTAACTCTTCCACACTCAGTAACCCCTTGTGTCTTAGTGACTTTACTGCTTTGGTTGGGGTGACAATGATTACAAACAATACAACTCTGCCAATACAAAGACTAGCAAGGAAAAAAAAAGGTGGGGGGCAAATGAAACATAAAGAAGAATGTAAAGATAGACGAGAAAAGGCAGTAAATTCAAAATGGCCAATGCCTATAACAAAATAGACTAAGACAGAAGAGTAACACTAACCAACGACACAGCACAAAGAAACTAGCGTATACGCTGGCGTACAAGGCGACTGGGCGTATAAGACGACCCCTAAATGTCCAAGTTAAATTGTAGGTTTCGGTCTATATTCGCCGTACAAGACGATCCCCCCAGCAAATCGTATTTTAAAATGCATTGTATTGAATTAATTAAATAAATTCATTAAGCATATACTTTCTTTTCACTCAAATTCTAATGAAAAAATTCGTGGAGAGATATTGTCAATTATTTACCGTAATCTGCAAAAGAAGACAAGGTGGAGTAATGGATAGCGGCTCGGACTGAGGGACCCAGGTCGAAATCCAGTTGAATCAATTACAGAAAGTATACATCGTCTTCTTCTCATCCCCCCTAGCTATCGGTAAATAGCAGAACAAACAGAGATGGCAACTAGTCTACTGCAGAAAGAATTGACAGTCATGACTACTGTCAGTCATGTATCGAAAGATACATGGTCGTCTAAGTGTGTATCACGCAAGGCACTGACTGACTAAATGTACAATACCTCTTGAGTGGGTGCTCTGTTTTCGATAGCCAGAATGACTTTACCCCGCTCACTCTTTCTACTATTCTCGAATACGATCTTTAAACGGCTTGTTGAGACACACATACAGTTGTGTTTTTGTTTAGCATCATCGAAAATAGTAGGCAATATATTGCCAATTAATTACCACCGTCTACACTTACCTTTTTGTTCCTTGTCTAGCATTTATTTTGTTAACAGTGCGTGACGATGGTCTTTGATTTCTCTCTTGATGAATATGCTTTTTATTGTTGCCATAAAATGATACCACATTTTAATGATATAAGAGAAGAGTACTTTTATTACATTACACTTTTGTTATTTTATTACAGTGTAACCCGGATATAAGAGACCATGATATAAGAGAAACCCGGATATAAGAGAAACCCGGATATAAAAGATTTTCTCTGGTTCCAAATTAGAGCCATACTTACCTAAACAAAATAGACCAAACCCGGATATAAGATAAACTCGGATATAAGAGACCTCTTCTCCGGTCCCGACAACTCTCTTATATCCGGGTTACACTGTATAATAATGTGAATTAAATTGTTTCAGTAGAAAATATTTGTGTCGAGAGTAGGCAGGCAGGGGCTAGTCTACCTTCAAAAATTTCCCGTGCTAACAGTTTTTCCATAAATCACAGGATTTAAGGATCACATTTTATACTTGGATTTTAAGGCAGCCGCTTATTTTGTGAAGTGGGGGGGGTTGTAAATTCAAAATCAGTACTCCGAGTTTCTCCCAATGGGATCATCAGACAACGAGAATTTAAATCAAAGAGAAAGTAAACATTGAAATATTAACACGAGAAAAAAGAAGAAAAAAAGTTCGAGAAAAGGTGAAAAAAAGATGGAAAAGAACACATAAATAAAAGAAAACATGTAAAGAAAAAAGCCCCAGATAGTTCTATTCTAACTGAATAACAGAACAACCCTAGTCTGGTGGCAAATGGCACAATAGGTGTTTAATGTCTAAATCCCTTCTACGAGTCCCTCACAACGCGATCGTCAACTGACAAAAACCTATATGTCAATCCATCGATCAATCTATATATGTATATTTATTTTCAGCGGGTTCACCCCAGGGAAGGCAATAAAGCCACCAATATACAAGGGGTTACTTGTTGCTAATGAGCAAGAACAAAAAAAAAGTAATCAGGAGTATAGCAGATAGCGATTTACCTTGCATTTGATTTTGTTAAGATTAAAATTCATGCAAAGCAAGGAGCAGGAAGGAAGTTCCAAAAGAAAAGGAACCGTCAGCATAGAACCTGCGGTTACATGTAGTCAACTCAACTATAAACTGATGAGATCTCGACGCCTGCGCTTTAATTCAATGTCTAGTTACCACAGCGAAGAACTCACCCGAATTATTGCCATGAAATAAATAAATATATAATGAAATGGACAAAGCCCGACAATTATTTTAAGACATTTTTATATTTAACATTCTTTTTTTTTTATAGATACAAATATTTAAGTAAATGCTCTGTTTATAATAAACAGTATTTACCGGCCTGAATGTCCGAGAAATTTTCACAGAAAATATTCGTCCTCCGACAGGATTCGAACCTGTATCCTATACGGAACCGTCATTTAGCTTGACGTGCCTTTACCGATTTGGCCACGGAGGCGCGTTCGGTTAGCAAGGTTGATTTTACTGCTTTTAAACTTCAAACTTCCATGAATCTCTAACGTACATTCATGTCTGCTCATGGCGTATCAAATGTAAAATTATGGAAGATTGAAATGTATCAAATGTATGTATGTATTTAAGTAGCAAATTCTCTTTTAAGCATGTCTGATTGAATAAATTATAGGCCTTATGTCTGTTAATTTTTAACAAAATCCATTCATACTCACGAATAACCTTCCATATATATATATATATATATATATATATATATATATATATATATATATATATATATATATCCGAATTTCATTGAATACGACAGTAAAGGTGCTTTGATTTAATTTTTTTATACAATTTCTCACGCGATCTAATAATTTTTTTCTTTTCAGATGATAAATTATATAAAAACTGTCCGAATATATAGATAGATATTAATATATAGTTTAATATGTACTATATTTGTCGTGGTAGATCATATAATATTGGAGATAGAGTATGTGTAATTAATGTTGATGGTGAGATAGGAATCAATACTTATTGTGATTGTCAGTTTCACGGCTCACGTACCCTGAAGATCGCTTGTGGCTTGAAACAGTGGCTATACTTTTGACGAAAGGGTGTCCTGTGCCGTAATAGAGATTTTCCTGATGCAGTCACAACTTCGCTGGGCTGGTCATGTTCTCATGGTGAGTGACAGCTTGACAGTGGAGAAAGGAGTGCTGGACAGCTGTGGTTCAGTTATAAAAACAAGCTTAGGATTAAAATCACAGTTGTCAATGTGCCTCATACTAACTTCGAACGAGTTGCCCTGGACAGAAATAACTGTAGGTTTTTTTTGTGCCAGAGTAGTATCAGAAATTTTGAAATCAGTCGTATTGACCGGCTAAGACACAAAGGACAACGGCAAAAAACATCAGCAAATATTCCTGTTGATATGTCACGTGATGATCGCACATATTCCTGTTGATATGTCATGTGATGATCGCACATATTCCTGTTGATATGTCACGTGATGATCGCACATATTCCTGTTGATATGTCACGTGATGATCGCTGTTGCACAATATCTCCTCTTTTTATATGATTTCATCTCACACAAGATGAAAAACGAGTTACTGAGAGTGAGGGAAGGTTGGGAAAACATTAGAGGGGGAAAGGACGATAAAAACTATAATATTCAAAAACGCATTTAAAGACGCAGTATTTTTGACATGTGCTTCGTGGCCATTTTCAGATAACCATCTTTTGTTCTCATCCCAATATTTATAGGTTGCATTATAGAATCAATGATGCTACCAAAAATACCGCCTGGTTATCTTCAGATATCCATCTATAGTTGTCACCTTAATTAGTATGTCTGTTATTACACACACAATGATATTGCATATTTTATTATACACGTAATGTTTCAACCGGATACTCCAAGTACATCTTCAGTTATCCATCCATTGTAATATTAATTATTATAGATGTAATTATAGACGCAATATTTCGATCAAATACCCTGTCTATCTTTAGGTGTTCAGCTTTTGTTCACATCTTTATTATAGAGGTTATTGTAAGAAAAAAAACGTTTCGACAAAGTACCTACTGGCAATCATCAGGTGACCGTCAATTGTTTTAATTTTGAGTATTTAAGATGTTAGTATCGATACAACATTTCGGCTAAGTACGCTCTGGCCATTTTCAGGGGTCTTTGAATCTCTACATATATTCGTTAATTTTGGTGATATGCGATATTTTGTATGTGATGCATATTGTCTTATTTTGCCGTTTCGTGTTCGATCCCTGGTCCTTCTAGTTGATAGTTCTATCTTGTAAAAAAAAAAAAAAAAAATTTCAGGGATGTAAAATTTCATAACAGCGAAAATAGCCGCAGGTGTGTTAAAACAGTTAACAGGTAGGCCTTCGATGTCGTACAAGTAAAATTAATCCTGGATATGATAATAAACCAGATCGGACATCAAGACCCCACTGAAAAGACATTGAAGGATTTGATGAGCTGTTGCAAACATTTTCCTGAATCCATTACTTCAAGTCTCCTCCTCATTCATAAGAAAATTGTCCAACATTTACCGCCATATAGAAGAACTGATATTAATTAACGGTTCTGTATTCTTTTCTTTGTTTCTAACAAAATTTTCTTCTTTCTTAATACTTTGCTTAGCTTTAGGAAGGCATCTTTCGCTGTTCCAAAATGTGTGTCACATTTTTTTGTCATCTGTTATATCATTTCCTAGATACTTGTTTGTCTACACATGCTAAAAAAAGCTCAGAGTTTTTAATAAATTGATTGATACTTACAAATGATATCTGGATATTATTTCATAAAAGTGAAATATATATATATATATTCTAATATTTGCTTGAAGATGAAACAGAACTAATGCTTTTAATTTAATTATATAATTAAATTTAAAATTACGTCATTATTTTTGCACTTTTGCAATGCATTTTTATAGTAAAATTACCAACAATACTTTTTATAATGAAATGACCAAGAATACTTTTTTTATAATAAAATGACCCACAATACATTTTTATAATAAAATGACCAACAATACTGTTTATAGTAAAATGACCAACAATACATTTTTATAGTAACATTTCGAGCAATGCATTTCTGAGCAAAGTGATCAACAATACTTTTCATACCAAAATTACCAATAATACATGTTATAGGAGAATTACAAGCAGTAAATTTTTTAATAAAATGACAAACAATATCTTTTTTTGCAGTCAAATGACCAAAAATATATTTTATAGCCAAATGACAATTCATTTTCTAGTACAATTGAGATATGGCATAAATTGTCAAAAATAAAAACAAAAAACAATTTGCTCTGATTAATCTCATAAGAAGAAATAAGTTTTCCCTCCTCGTTTGATTTTGGAAGATTATTTGGTAAAAAAAAATGAAGCTACGTAATTATAATATAATCATGAATTAATGCCATTTTTCTGAATATTTTCCAGCCTACTTGACGCACCGACTCATTTGACGCACCCAGATTTTGACACGCAATATTTAGGAAAAGAAATGTATAGCCAAAAAAAAAAAAAAGTCAAAATTATAACCTTTATGTGACATTCTCACTAACCATTAAGAAACACTTGCAGTATACCCACAAATTATACTGCTTTTTTAATAGAAGTGAGGTATAGTTAAATAACCAACACATTTTTGGGGAAAGAAGAATTTTAGTACATTTCATCATGCACTTATTGAAAAATTGTTTTAGTTATTTTTCAAGGTGCAACATCTGCACATACAGCAAATTCATAATAGCTACAAAGAAATCTACTGATATCATAAAACACTGGTCTATATGGTAGACAGAAATACAGTACTTGTTGGTAAATGAAGTCCAGTACAATAAATGAAGAAATTTAAATCACAATACCTGTAATATCAACAATGACACACACAAAGCAAGCAGCAATATACCAGTCAAATAAAATACTTCTGTAAAATCTGGGACTTTTACAAAACAAACAGCAAAATATTGAGGTAAAAAAAAGAATTTCTTAATTTCTTTTTCCTAAATGAATTTTTAGGAATATTTTTTTATTGATATCATCTTTGTTCCCTTCTAGGAGTCCTAATTTTAGTGCTAAGTTTTATGCGTGTATTGATTACAGATGAACCCCAATTTTTTTTCTCTCATACATGATACTGCTGTATTGGATGCAGGGTAACATTTGGGAAAAAATCCGCGTCCAATAGGCTGGCAAATAAAATAATTATAATATTTGAATCGTCATATTTATATTAAATAGCCCATACGAGTTGCTATGCCGCTGAGCAAAAACAACCAACAAACATTTATAAAATTCTTCAGGTTTACATGGAAAAAAAAACTTATTGACGAATTTCTTGAATCTGGTTTTCGTTCGAGAAAGCTTACAAATCAAAGCGGTTGGTACAAGATCAAGGGTATATGGTAGATGGAAGTAAAATGGAGAAACCGAGTTTCAAACATTTTCCTGTGTTATTTTGGCTGTTTGTTTGTAATCCACTGTATATGCTGAGATGTTACTGTACACCAAAGTTATTCTTAACTGCCACGAACGAGTGCTCGGAAGAACTACATTACCTGGTCCCGCCGACGCAAAACATCACAGCAGTAACAAACTACCCACATTCCCGCAATATTTCTTCGATGAGAAGTAGGTTCAACACGAGCAGCTTTTTCCCTGGAACCACTTCCTTCTGGAACCGTCTACCAACAGGACGTTTACCCGATCACTACAATCGTAAACTGTTCAAGGTTTGGATAAACCGTTATCTCGCATTACTATACACACAAATGTCATCTTAACGTTACCCTCTACCTCTTGTGGCCCACGGGTTTTGTAAAGGGTGACCCTTACTGTAAAAAAATAGTTAATATGATATATTCGGGATTACAGGTGATTTACAAAGACGGACATTACTAGTTTTGATATATCCATTTTTATTGCTATTATTTAAAAAAAAAAATCGGTGTAAAATGTAGTTGGAGTTTGGATAATTAGAGAGTAGTCGCCATCTATTTAGACTTACAGCGATATCACGTTCAAACACCGGTTCTTGTATGATCACCGAAGTTAACCAATGTCGATCCTGGTCACTTATTTAGATAAGACACAGCATGGAAAAACTAGGTACTGCAAGCTTTTATATGCGGGTGGTGTAATGGATAACGGCTCGGAATTCAAAATCGTCGAACCGAGTTCGAATTCCAATCGGTTTTATTATATTCACTTACGCGCAAATAGCTTTGAGAAAGATATGAATCCACCTCCCCCAGCAAAGGGTTAATCAGTAGCACTTTTATCAGTAAACTTTTATAATGTAAATAAAAAACAATTTGACAAACACTGCGGAGAGAAATTTAAAAAAAAATTGTTTGTTATTTGAGAAAGGCATGCATCCACCTCATCTCCCACCAGCTAGAGGTTAATTAGTAGGACTTTTATCAGTAAATCATTATTCTCGAAAGAAATCCTTCAAATCTAAAAATATTTTCTGGCTTTAAATTTATAAAAGTTGATAAACTGCAAAAAAGAAAACAAAACAAAACAAATCAGTCAATCAATCCTCTTTTTTTATTTATTTGCAAATTATTATACTGAAAATAAAAAGTAATTTGACAGACTCTAGGGAGCGAAATAAAAACTTAAAAAAATGTTTGTTTATTTTTCTATTTTCTTCTCACTTTTCTTTTTTCCTTTTTTCTTTTAGCTGAAAATATTCTTCCGAATGCAAACGACGCATTTATTTATTTATTTATTTATTTATTTATTCTTGTATACCGACCAACATAATGGGGGCATTGTGAATTCTTCCAGGAATTGTGAATTCTTCTCAACGGTAGCAATTAATGGCAACGAGACTTAGCAGAGCGTTCCTGAAAGCCAGGACACCCCACGAATCGACAGTTGCTTTAGAACAGTCTAAACATTGAGGCCGCCATCTTTATGCGTTTTTATTTAAGTTTTTAGTTTTTATTTTATTGTTATATTTTTTTCGTATTTTATTTTATTTTTTAGCGGCGAGAAGCAGGGAATGTTTGATTTACTTAACATTATTTTGCGGGGCGGAGAGGAGGGTGTTAGCAGGGAGGAATAGATTTATTTATTCAACGATATAATATGCTGACGCAGACATATAGCCACACACACATACACACACACACACACACATACATACATGCATGCATACTATACATATATAAACATTCACATACATAGAAATCTACAAACACTACGGTGCATCGATGTTCGTAAACTGACACTGGAATTTTCCTCGACACTTTGAGTATATAGTGGTCGATGGATCAAGTGCATTATCAAAAGAAGGAGATTATGTTGAAAAGTGAGCATGCTCTTTGTAACATGAATGCCTTTTTCATCGTTAGGTTACGGGACTAATGAACTATCTAGCTAGACATTTTTTTAAATCATTTCCCGCCAGGCAAGGGAATAATATTACAAAAATGCGAGGGTTTAGCGAATATGAAAGGACACAAAAAAGAAAAAAAAAATTATTAAAATGAGAAATCAGTAAATGAACAGGAATGAAGATAATGATTGATACTGCATTTAAATTTGTTGAAGATCAAAGTTGACTGGAAACAAAGAGGCCGGAAGAGAGTTCCACAAGTAAGAAGTGCGGGAGGCGAAAGAAGAAACTGCTAGCATAGAACTTACTGTTACATCTAACGAATCCAACCGACGAATATTCAATATAATCCTTCTTTTTATTTATTTATTTTAGTTTTTGTTTGTTTTTGGTTAATTTTAATCATTTCACACAAGCCAGGCAATAAAGCCACTAAGACGCAAGGGGTTACTGTGTGTGAAAGAATATGAAAAAAAGAAAAGCATTGTTTAAGAGATATGCTGCTTGATTTGTCTCATTCTCCTTCAATATGCTCTGTGTATATTAAATTCTCTAAGCCCTCTTTTCTCATTATGGTTTCTAGAAATTCCAAATGTCTCATTTTTTTTTTATTCTAAGTATTCAATTTTGTTTCCATTTTTTTCTAAAATTTGATCGTTTTTTAAATGTTCAGTCCTTCTGTAGAACCACATTTCGGTTGACTCAAGTCTCTTTTTCATCTGTGAGACCAGTATTCATCGTCATATAAGACGACTGATATTACATATGGGTCCGGTACCTATTTTCTTTGTTTCTAACGATTGTTTTCTGTTTCTTAATATTTTGCTTAGCTTTTGGAAGGCATCTTTCGCTATTCCAAAGCGCCTTCAGATTTTGTCGTCCCATCTTAAATAGTCTATTAACACCATTAAATGGATATTTAATATTTTGGCACAAAGCTTGATTATGGTATCACTAATTTGTAGTTCGTATATTGGGATCTTTTCCTGATAAATAAAAATTTTGTCTATTAGCAATACCTGTTACTATTATCATTTTAGTAGTACATGTTATTATTAGGTTGGTGCAAAAATAATATCGTTTTTGACGTTAAAAAATAGGTCAAAAAACGATATTATTTTTGCACCAACC
>OZ010580.1:129904499-130004499 GCA_963932145.1 Acanthosepion lycidas | reverse complement strand
GCGATTGAGTTACTTGAAGGATTGTCTGTGTTCGATTTCAAATCAAAGCCTGTTAGTAGAATGGGCTTCATATAGACAGGCAGAGTAGACCTCCCTAATTGAAAGCCTGATGTTGCTGAAGCTTATTTACCCATCATATTGGACTATGAATAGTAAATACCAAAGAGATAAAAAAACAAGAAAAAAAACCTCTAATATTGGGGAGACACAGCATTTCCAAATTCCGCTAATAGTTATTAATCATAGCATAGCATGGTGCAAGATAAACTGTGAAGAAAATAGATTTATGAAGATTATGTTACGTCAGTTTACCCCGTGGAGAGGGCTTGCCCTGAAAATAAGCAGACATTATTAGTTATGATTTTAAAAAATCCTCATTACAACCAAAAACATTTGCGATATTTCTCTTCCTTTATATATGTAATTACTAGGAACGAATAGCCCGGCATGAGCACGTGTGATTTGATTGTAGTGGTGAAGGTTTTGTGCCCAAAAACTGAATACAGCGACCTGGTGCGCTGCGTGCCACAAGGCCCTGAATTCAGAATTGTCCTTCTCCAAGACCAGTTGCCCTCCAAGACTATAGAACCCAGTTTGTACTGCCATTTACCCATAACTGGAGAGAGAGGAGGATACATACCTTCACAAGGGTAATAGATTCGACTGGAATTCGAACTCACCCCTACGATTCTTCTATCCAAGCCGCTATCCATTACTCCACCGTGCCTCTCTCTCTCTCTCTCGCTCTCTCTCTCTCTCTCTCTATCTATCTATCTATCTATCTATCTATCTATCTATCTATCTATATATATATATATATATATATATATATATATATACTTAAACGCTTATATTCCATGGTTATAATTTATTACATTGGAATCGTAATTACGATCCAATTCATCAAACCTACAAATTCAAAAATAAATCAGAAAAAATAACTCCGGGAATAAAAAATAAAATCTAGTGAGAGTATATGTATGAGAGTGAGGGAAGAATGTGAGAGTAAATGAAAGCTATAGGGAGGGGTAACAGACGAGAGAAGAATAGGAAGGCCTAAAAGTGAAGGTGGGGATTAAAATTTAACAGAGATAAGTTTTAAAGAGAGGAGTTAAATGACGATTTAAATGAGTAAGATACAGATAAATATGAATTATTTCCGGATGCATAATTCATTACTGAATCGCAGATATATATATATATATATATATATATATATATATATATATATTATTATTATTATTATTATATATATACAGGTATATGATTGGTGTATACGGAATAAATTCCAATAACCAACAATTACTATTTTTAAAAGACTGCTAAGTATAGAGTAGAGCGAATATAATTATTTATTTAAAAATTATAACATAAATATGTTATAAAATCACTACAAAAATACTACTATTTAATACTTAATAGTTCGAATAAATTCTATTTTAGTATAAACCCAACTTTAAAGCATTTATAACCCTGCTTTGTTGTCAAGTTTTTCGAATACTCGTATACATATATTACAAGGGGGTGGTTAATTTCTTTGAACCTTTTAAAACCTTTATTCTACAATCTACATTCAACATCATCACTTGATAAGACACCAGAGGTTTTGAAACAAAATGACTATTTTTGTAGTGATTTTATAACATTTTTATGTTATAAATTTTAAATAAATAATTATATATACATATATATATATATATATATATATATATATATATATATGTATATATGAGATTGCATATTTGTTATGATCGCTATCACCCGATAAATTCTGGTAATTTATAAGGATTTTTATTGCTTTGTTTAATCAAAACATTGAAACTCTGTATTTGAATCAGTTTTAATTTTTAATATTTAATATATTATATTATATTAATAGGATTCACTTAGATTATATACCAACGGATTTCTACCTATATATATATATATATATATATATATATATATATATATATATATATATATATATATAATAATAATAATAATAATAATAATAATAATAAAAAGGCTTAAACACTAATATTCCATGGTCATAATTTATTCCATTGGAATTGTAAATACGATCCAATTCATGAGACCTACAAATTCAAAAAGAAAACAGAAAAAACAACTCCGGAAATTAAAAATAGAATTTCTAAATTCTATTTTTAATTTCCGGAGTGTAAGTATGAGAGTGTGGGACGAATGTTAGAGCTAAAGAGAGGGGTAACAGACGAGAGAAGGTGGGAGATTAAAACTTAGCAGAGAGAAGTTTTAGAGAGGTGAGTTGAAGACGGTTTAAGTGAGAGAAATATGAATGTTGTCGGATGTTTAATACATTAAAGATGTAACCGGAAAGGATACATTTTGTGTTGACATACACACACAATAGACGACATAATCTTAAAGATCAGAAGAAGAGGGAGGGAGAGGAAAAGAAAAGAAAAAGGGTCGGGGGAGAGAGATGGGGAGGGTGAACTAAAACTGAAGGGCATTTATTAAAATGGCCGCTGTGTAATTAAGAAAATTTGACAAAATTAATATCGACTACAGGTTACAAATGAAATATCAACATATATAAACATATTCAAATAATATATGTGTATGCATGTATGTATATATATTTATATATTTTGCATATGTATGTGTTTATACATTGAAACATATATTTCATTGAAACATGTTTCTCTGAATAATTTGGACATGTCCTGCCTACTTATTCTCAGTAGGATTCTTTCATATTCACGGATAAAATATTGAAATCTATCTATCTATCCTTATCTATCTATCTATCTATCTACAGTTTTGTTGTTATCTATTTACCCCAGTCTATTGTTATCTATCTATCTATCTATCTATCTATCTATCTATTTATCTATCTATCTATCTATCTATCCTTATCTATCTATCTATCTATCTATCTATCTATCTATCTATCTATCCTTATCTATCTATCTATCTATCTATCTATCTATCCTTATCTATGTATCTATCTATCTATCCTTATCTATCTATCTATCTATCTATCCTTATCTATCTATCTACAGTTTTTTTGTTATCTATTTACCCCAGTCTTTTGTTATCTATCTATCTATCTATCTATCTATCTATCTATCTATCTATCTATCTATCTATCTATCTACAGTTTTTTTGTTATCTATTTACCCCAGTCTTTTGTTATCTATCTATCTATCTATCTATCTATCTATCTATCTATCTATCTATCTATCTATCTATCCTTATCTATCTATCTATCTATCTATCCACATCTATCTATCTATCTATCTATCTATCTATCTATCCTTATCTATCTATCTATCTATCTATCCTTATCTATCTACAGTTTTTTTGTTATCTATTTACCCCAGTCTTTTGTTATCTATCTATCTATCTACAGTTTTTTTGTTATCTATTTACCCCAGTCTTTTGTTATCTATCTATCTATCTATCTATCTATCTATCTACAGTTTTTTTGTTATCTATTTACCCCAGTCTTTTGTTATCTATCTATCTATCTATCTATCTATCCTTATCTATCTATCTATCTATCTATCCTTATCTATCTATCTATCTATCTATCCTTATCTATCTATCTATCTATCTATCCTTATCTATCTATCTATCCTTATCTATCTATCTATCTATCTATCTATCTATCTATCTATCCTTATCTATCTATCTCTCTATCTATCCTTATCTATCTATCTACAGTTTTTTTGTTATCTATTTACCCCAGTCTTTTGTTATCTATCTATCTATCTATCTATCTATCTATCTATCTACAGTTTTTTTGTTATCTATTTACCCCAGTCTTTTGTTATCTATCTATCTATCTATCTATCTATCTATCTACAGTTTTTTTGTTATCTATTTACCCCAGTCTTTTGTTATCTATCTATCTATCTATCTATCTATCTATCTATCTATCTATCTATCTACAGTTTTTTTGTTATCTATTTACCCCAGTCTTTTGTAATCTATCTATCTATCTATCTATCTATCTATCTATCTACAGTTTTCTTGTTATCTATTTACCCCAGTCTTTTGTTATCTATCTATCTATCTATCTATCTATCTATCTATCTACAGTTTTTTTGTTATCTATTTACACCAGTCTTTTGTTATCTATCTATCTATCTATCTATCTATCTATCTATCTATCTACAGTTTTTTTGTTATCTATTTACCCCAGTCTTTTGTTATCTATCTATCTATCTATCTATCTATCTACAGTTTTTTTGTTATCTATTTACCCCAGTCTTTTGTTATCTATCTATCTATCTATCTATCTACAGTTTTTTTGTTATCTATTTACCCCAGTCTTTTGTTATCTATCTATCTATCTATCTATCTATCTATCTATCTACAGTTTTTTTTATCTATTTACCCCAGTCTTTTGTTATCTATCTATCTATCTATCTATCTATCTATCTATCTATCTACAGTTTTTTTGTTATCTATTTACCCCAGTCTTTTGTTATCTATCTATCTATCTATCTATCTATCTACAGTTTTTTTGTTATCTATTTACCCCAGTCTTTTGTTATCTATCTATCTATCTATCTATCTACAGTTTTTTTGTTATCTATTTACCCCAGTCTTTTGTTATCTATCTATCTATCTATCTATCTATCTATCTATCTATCCTTATCTATCTATCTATCTATGTATCTATCTATCTATCTATCTATCTATCTATCCTTATCTATCTATCTATCTATCTATCTATCCTTATCTATCTATCTATCTATCCTTATCTATCTATCTATCTATCCTTATCTATCTATCCTTATCTATCTATCTATCTATCCTTATCTATCTATCTATCTATCTATCTATCCTTATCTATCTATCTATCTATCCTTATCTATCTATCTATCTATCTATCCTTATCTATCTATCCTTATCTATCTATCTATCTATCCTTATCTATCTATCTATCCATATCTATCTATCTATCTATCTATCTATCTATCCTTATCTATCTATCTATCTATCCTTATCTATCTATCTATCTATCTATCCTTATCTATCTATCTATCCTTATCTATCTATCTATCTACAGTTTTTTTGTTATCTATTTACCCCAGTCTTTTGTTATCTATCTATCTATCTATCTATCTATCTATCTATCTATCTACAGTTTTTTTGTTATCTATTTACCCCAGTCTTTTGTTATCTATCTATCTATCTATCTATCTATCTATCTATCTATCTATCTATCTATCTACAGTTTTTTTGTTATCTATTTACCCCAGTCTTTTGTTATCTATCTATCTATCTATCTATCTATCTACAGTTTTTTTGTTATCTATTTACCCCAGTCTTTTGTTATCTATCTATCTATCTATCTATCTATCTATCTATCTATCTATCTATCTATCTATCTATCCTTATCTATCTATCTATCTACAGTTTTTTTGTTATCTATTTACCCCAGTCTTTTGTTATCTATCTATCTATCTATCTATCTATCTATCTATCTATCTATCCTTATCTATCTATCTATCTATCTATCTATCTATCTATCCATCCTTATCTATCTATCTATCTACCTATCTATCCTTATCTATCTATCTATCTATCTATCCTTATCTATCTATCTATCTATCTATTTTGTCTCGGCTTTTGTCTTTCTCTTCATCCTTCTTTCTTTTTTCTGTTCTTTTTCTTTAATATTCCAGTCATCTTTCTTTCATTCTTTTTTTCTTTTAATCTTTTCCTTAATTAATATATCTTTCATATTTTTTCTTTGGGTTCTTTCTTATTATTTTTTTCTTGTCACGTTATTCTTCTCTCTTTCTTTCTTTCTTTCTTTCTTTCTTTCTTTCTTTCTTTCTTTCTTTCTTTCTTTCTTCTCTGTCACGTCTTCTCTCTCTTTAATCTTTCTCTCTTTCTTTTTCATTATTCTTTCTTTCATTCTTTTTCTTTTCATGTAATTATACTATCTATGAATCTTTTTTCCTATTTCTTTCTTTTTCCATTTTTCAAGCAAGGCGATAATGCCACTAAGACGCAAACGGTTACTGATAATGAAAGAAAACGAAAATAAGAATCGAATTCAGAAAGAGAGAAGATATCAGTTGATGTTGCATTCAAATTTTTGAAGATCGTCGGTTGCAGAGAAGCAAGAAACCAAAAGAGAGTTCAACAGGCGAGAAGTGTAAGAAAATAACTTATTTGAATAGAACTGACGGTGGAATCTAGCTACTACAGGAGTAAAGCAGAGACCGAGATCCCAATCTAATAATTAAGCTTTCTTTTTTTTCTTTTATTTTTCATATTTCTTTCATGTTTTCAGTTTTTACGTTCATTCTTCTTCTTCATGTATTTCTTCTTTTTCCTTCTTCGTTCGTCCTTTTCTCCTTCTTTCTGGTTTTTTCATGGCTTCCTTTAACATATTTTTTACTTTCTTTTACATTTCTGTAATCTTTCTTTCTTTCTTCCCTAATTTATTTTTTTAACCATTTTTTCTTTTCATCTTTTTTCTTCTTTTAATCTTTCTTTTTTCTTTTTTCTTTTTTTTCTTTTTTTTTTCTTTTTTCTGATTCCATTCTTTAATATTGTTGTCATCTTCCTTTCATTCTTTTTCTTTTTTATCTTTACCTTTTTTTTAATAAGTATTTCATCTTTTGTTTCATTTTTTATTTCTTTAATCTTTTCTTTCTTTATTTCTTTTTTTTTCCTTTCTTTCTATGCCATTTTCTCTTTTAATATTTCTGTCGGTTTTCATTTCTTTTTTTGTTTGTTTGGTTCTCTCTTTCTTTCTTTCTGTCTTTCTTTCTTTCTTTCTTTCTTTCTTTCTATGCCATTTTCTCTTTTAATATTTCTGTCAGTTTTCATTTCTTTCTTTCTTTCTTTCTTTCTTTCTTTGCCATTTTCTCCTTCAATATTTCTGTCCTTTTTCATTTCTTTCTTTTTTTTTCTTTCTTTTTTTCTTTCTTTTTTTTCTTTCTTTCTTTCTTTCTTTCTTTCTTTTTTCTTTCTTTTTTCTTTCTTTGCCATTTTCTCCTTCAATATTTCTGTCCTTTTTCATTTCTTTCTTTCTTTCTTTCTTTCTTTCTTTTTTCTTTCTTTGCCATTTTCTCCTTCAATATTTCTGTCCTTTTTCATTTCTTTCTTTCTTTCTTTCTTTTTTCTTTCTTTGCCATTTTCTCCTTCAATATTTCTGTCCTTTTTCATTTCTTTCTTTCTTTCTTTCTTTTTTCTTTCTTTGCCATTTTCTCCTTCAATATTTCTGTCCTTTTTCATTTCTTTCTTTCTTTTTTTCTTTCTTTTTTTTTCTTTCTTTCTTTCTTTCTTTCTTTCTTTCTTTCTTTCTTTCTTTCTTTCTTTCTTTCTTTCTTTCTTTGCCATTTTCTCCTTCAATATTTCTGTCCTTTTTCATTTCTTTCTTTTTTTTCTTTCTTTCTTTCTTTCTTTCTTTCTTTCTTTCTTTCTTTCTTTCTTTGCCATTTTCTCTTTTAATATTTCTGTCGGTTTTCATTTCATTCATTCTTTCGTTTCATGTTTTGATCTTTTTCATATTTCTAAACTTTTTTCTTTTTTTTTTTTAATTGTAATGTTTCCCTTCTTTCAGTATTTTCTTATTTTTCATTTCTTTCTTTCTTTCTTTCTTTCTTTCTTTCGGTGCCATAGAGAAAATTCCAAACCAAATACTGAAGACAAGCATCAAATATCATTTTTATGGTCAAATATGTTCAGTTTTATTTCTAAAAATAAAACTTAATTCGCCTTATCTCTTAAATTTAACAAAAATAAATAAATAAAATAAAATAAACAATATCAAAATAAAAATGCGAACAGATGGCATTATCCAATGCTTGAAATATTCAAAGGCCCACTGAATAATAATAATAATAATAATAATAATAATAATAATAATAATAATAATAATAATAAATTTTAAAACATATCTTTCAGCGGCAAGTAGGTTGAGAGATGACCGGAAAAGTATAACTTTTATTCCCTTGCTCCTACCCCTTTGTTGAATGAATTCTTCGATATTCCCCCCTACCAATCTGTAGTATAAGTCCAGCCTACCCCATAAAATTTGATAAGTATCTGTCGTTGGCGACGGAAAATTGAACATTTGTGGAAAGTCACTTGTGCCATGCAATTCACCTTTCTTTTCATTTTTTTTTTTATGTCTATATACTGAAATCTAATTATCCCACTTGGAGGTGTCACTCGGACTTATACTAAGTTAAAACTTAGTATTGTCTACCCAGCTGAATACCGTACACTGTTATGAACTTCGATATATTAATAAACCCACTATTTCAAATCTGGGCTTGCTCTTGGACCTTCTTCGAGTCTCGTCCTAAAGCTGGTAATCTGAACAAAATTACCCCTTGGCGGTCAAGGTTAAAACGCATCTCTACCAATTTCAATGAATACGAATAATATCTCATACCGGATCGGCCGTCAACCGGGACAACAAGGGCCGCGTCCCTCAGAGAGGAACCAGTCTGAGGTCGAAAAGTCTGTCACTGGAACAAACTCTTCCACACACGAAGAGACACTAGGTCACCAAATCCGGATTATCGCCAACCTTGGACCAAGTGTCTCAATGCCAAATCGACTAGTAAAAATTAAACGAACGAAATGGAGCCGCGAAGAGTATCGACAAGTTATGACATCCTTCTTCACTGCACTCGAAAACCCAGCAAAGAACACCACCAATCAAACATACCAAATATAGAGAAATATGGTGGGAAATGATATAAGACCTAACCTCAATCCAAACATGCTTGCCAATGTCCGCAGAGATATCATGCGAAACAACGGACTCTCAAAGGCAGAAATAGATAAGATAAAATTAGATATAAGACAAAATACTATGACCCATCACTCAAACTCTGTTGAGACGAATGTTGAAATAAAGAATGCGACAGAGGATGAGGTGGACGCTAAAGCGAATGAAATACGAAATAATCTCCCAGGAAATGAAACCGAAGATTCTACCTTAGACACAACCTCTAGTTCTCCAGAAATTGTCACTGAAGATGACTCCAGGTACATTAATTTAGAATTCCTTGAAAACCACTAAGCTGAAATCACCGAAGCGAAAAATGACGTCATCCAAGTACTCAGCAGAGTAACTTTCATACAATTGCCAGACAGAGACCAGCTCCCGAAAATCCATATGACAAATCCCAACAAGCACATCGTGAAAATATACAATGCTGCCCTGGAAACACTGTTAACAGATAAACCACCGGGAAACATAACAGAAGTTAACAACGTCATGTACGCAACAGCTCTAGCAGCGAGTCGGAAGCTTGGGGTCAAGACAATAAATAAAATTAACAGACACAGAGAACCAGCTTGGAAAACCAAACTGATACGAGAAATAAAACAAATCAGATGTGAGCTATCTATATTAGATGAGCTCACCAGAAACCCTAATATTTCCACACGTAAATCCAAAAAGATCAAACGGAAATATAGCATTAAATCCCTAATTGATATTCCATCGATCAAGGAAATGCTGAAACAGAAACTTCAGCTAAAAGCACAGAGAACAAGACGATACGAGAAACGTTGTAGATTCTATCGCCAAAATAAAATATTCCGAACAGATCTTAAGAAATTTTACAGGGAAATTGGAAAAACACCTATACATGTCGAAACGCCACCATCGATTGATAATGTACAGACATTTTGGGAAAATATTTGGAGCAACCCAAAGGAATGTAACCCAAATGCAGAATGGATACGGCGTGAAGAAAAACGACTGTTGGATACACCTCTGCAAGAATGGGAAAATATATCCACAGATGATGTTAGGCAAGCACTAACGAAATCCCAAAAATGGAAATCCCTAGGAAATGACAAGTTGCCCAATTTCTGGCTGTATCATCTCTCATCTACCCATGGCATACTTGCAAAAACATTATCAACGCTTGTAAATAATCCCAATAAAATCCCGGAATGGGTTACTGAAGGTATTACATACCTCATACCAAAAACAACTGAAACAGACGACCCGAAAAATTATAGACCGATAACATGTCTTTCACAAGGTATAAGTTGATCACGTCTGTACTGACGAACCGTACTTATTCCTTTTTCGAAACAAACAGCATTCTCCCGCTGGAACAGAAGGGATGCAGTAGAGGTTCATATGGCTGCAAAGATCAACTTCTGATAAATAAAATGATCCTGGAAAATTGCAGGAGACGACGCAGAAATCTCAGTGCAGCGTGGATTGATTATCGTAAAGCCTTTGATAGTATTCCACATTCTTGGATCCTTAAGACTTTGGAAATGTACAGTCTCCCCTGTGGTATTAAACTTTCTTGAGCACAGCATGGGGATGTGGAACGCAAAACTATACCTTAGGCACACCGGGGGCACTGCCATATCCAACCGTCTGAATATCCGACGTGGAATTTTTCAAGGAGACTCTCTGTCACCCCTTCTGTTTTGTTTATCCTTAACCCCTCTTACACATGAACTGAACAACAGTAGCTATGGTTACAAAATAAATAAGAAAATATTCAATCACCTACTATACATGGATGATCTCAAACTCTTTGCCAAAGACGACAATGAGTTGAAAGGCCTCCTCAATATTGTAAAATACTTTAGTGACGACATAGGTATGGACTTCGGATTAGATAAATGTGCAAAAGTAACATTCAAGAAAGGTAGAATTACAGAAACACCCTCAATAGATTTAGATTTTGTCACAAAGATTAGGGAATTGGAGCATGAAGAAGCTTATAAGTACCTAGGAATTAGCGAAGGGGATGGCATACAACACCCCCAAATGAAAGAAAAAAAATAAGAAAAGAGTACTACAGGCGTGTACGTCTGATACTAAATACTGAACTAAACTCAAAAAATAGAATATCAGCTATAAACACATTGGCTGTTCCAGTGGTGCATTACAGCTTTAATGTCCTTAACTGGACCATAGCTGAAATTAAGCGAATGGACGCCAAAACGAGAAAGCTTCTCACTTGCTATCGCATGCATCATCCCAAAGCTGATGTTGATCGTCTGTATGTGACCAGATCCGAAGGAGGCAGAGGATTAGTTCAACTAGAACTGTCCTACAAAACTACAACAATTGGCCTCCAAAGATACTTGGAAACTACAGAAGACTGGATGATGGTATGCGTCAAGGAACATGAAAGTAGTAAGCGTCTTTACTCCGTAATGAAAGAAGCCAACAAATTCAAACTGGAGCTTCAAATGGGCGTAGAGATGCAACTACAGCACAATACATCGGCTGAGACTGCAAAATACTTGAAAAAGACAGCAAAGACGAATGCAACCGACCAGATACAGAAGCGATGGCAAGATAAACCGCTTCATGGCCAATACTCTGCCCGTATCAAACAAGCTGATGTAGACAAAACCCGTCAGTGGCTACGCAGTGCAGGGTTGAAAGCGGAAACTGAAGGTTTTATCCTTGTTGCACAGGACCAATGCTTGCTAACTAGGAATTATCAAGCACATATACTAAAATATTGTGTCAGCCCAAAATGCAGATTCTGTGATAAATATCCAGAAACGATTGATCATCTTGTATCAGGTTGCACGATGTTGGCACCCACTGAATATAAAACCCGACATGACAGAGTGGGCCAATATCTGCACTGGAAAATCTGCAACTTCTACGAGAAGGAAACTGAAAGAAACTGGTACCAACACCACCCAGACCCGGTTACGGAGATAGGACATGTTACAATTCTATGGGATTACACAATACACACTGACAGAACAATCAAGGCCAACCGCCCAGATATTGTTATTAAAGACCGCAAACAAACACGGTGCCTCCTTATTGATATGGCAGTCCCTGCTGACTGCAATGTATCTTTGAAGATATTCAAAAAGCTGTCAAAATACAAGGACCTTGAAATAGAAATCTCGAAAATGTGGCATATGGGAACATCAACAATCCCTGTTGTAGTTGGAACCCTAGGACTGGTTGGAAAAGATTGCAGTAGACTAATTGCAGGGATTCCTGGAAGCCCATGCCTCAAGGAGATACAAAAAATTGTTCTGACAGGTACAGCCCACACTTTACGAAGGGCTTTATCGATGTAATTTTTTATTTATTTTTTTTTTTTGTCAGTGGAAAGTGTCATGATGCCATTTCTAACCTTAGGTCCCTGGGCGGGACCCGGAAAGAAATGTGTAAACGCCAGAAATCAAAGAAAATAAAAATAATAATAATAATAAATGTGATTTTTTTTCAATTGCTCAGAGGAAAATGTTATTATGCCATTTCTGACCTTAGGTCTCTGATCGCGACATGGAAAGAAATGAGTACACACCAGAAATCAAAGGAAATAATAATAATAATAATAATAATAATAATAATAATAATAATAATAATACCTTCAATATTATTTACAAATAAAGCGTAAGAACTCTTACATAATCATTTCTAACGGTCGTTTTTATTAAAACCAACGATGGAATAATGTAAAGTTTAAAATATTCAAATAGGTTAATCAAGATCCTATGCCAGATTAAATATTTTCTGATTTGAAAACCGAACTAGTGATATTCCATCATCACCGAGCGAACCCCGAACTTTCCCCAATCGCGATGAACGCATACTCCCTCGGGGAGGCGCTTTGCCTTGAGCGCCTATTGGGATTTAAACTGAAACCACATCTCAAGAGGACTCGTGCATACGAGCCATCGCTAAAGAGCCTGGAGAAATGGCTGGTTTCCTGGACCATTCCAATAAGTACCTGACTCCTCCCGCTAAAAAGAGATAGATCAGGCGGAAAATAGAGTACTGCTGACCGGTCTTCACTTTTTAGTCTCAGTCGAGTCTAAAAGCGTTAGCGCGTCCCTGTGGATGATGAATTATTTCCCACACTAAAACCCCTTTTCCGCAGACAAAACGTCGAAAGCCTCTCGCTACTCTGTCGCTATTTCCATGGAAAGAGCTCAGACGAATTACATCCTTTAGTTCCACCAGTTCTAACCTTCATGGTTAAGACTCGCCATGCCACGTCCATTACGACGAACCACCCTCATTCCCTTCGTATTCCATTGGTGAGATGTACGTTCCACTCGAGTTGCTTTGTGGAACTGACTCCCAGTAGGTTGCTTCCCCGATCAATACAATCTTAATCTGTTCAAATCTAGAGTTAACCGTTATTTTCCTCACATATACGCATAAACACAGACTCTTACTCTTTAATCCTCTACCTCGAGTGTCTCTCGGGGATTTGTACAGGATGAACATCGTTGTAAGAAAAAAAGGAAATAACTTTTAAATTTTTGCTCATGTCGGGAGTTCGATCCCAGTCCGGTGTTTTATCATTTGACAGAGTATGCTTTTTAAATATCTAACTGAATTCTTGGTCTTCCTCCGTATAAGAGTAATGTATTTTTTGTAAAGATGCGAATAGAAAACCTTCTCTTGGTTAACCTTTTCTTATTTACTCAGCAAGCCAAGAATATTAATAGAGAACCGTTCACAAAGCGCCAACTGCATTTACAATTGCATTAGATTTTCTTTTTACTATTCTTATACTCCTTCCTGTTTCTTGTTGGATGATTTTGGGTGCAAATTTATTTTCATTCCATTTTTTTTTTATTTCTTTGTTTCTTTTCATGATGGTCTCGTTTTCTGTTAATTGCATTTTAATAATATTTCTTTCCTTCTTTCTTTCTTTCTTTCCTTCTTTTTTTCCTTCTTTCTTTATTTCTTTACCACATGAGACTCATTTCCTACTTTTAGGATCATATTATAGTCTTTCCTTCTTTCTTTCACGTATAGGACTCCTTTCCTGTTTTTTCCATTATATTCTTTCTTTCTTTCTTTCCCTTCCTTACTATTTCATTCTTTCTTTTTTATTGATTTTCTTCTTAAAACATTTTCTTTCTTTCTTTCTTTCTCTCTCTCTCTCTCTCTCTCTCTCTCTCTCAATCTTTCTTTTTTCCTTTCTGTCTTTTTTTCTTTCTTTACTTTCCTTACTATTTCATTCTTTCTTTTTTATTGGTTTTCTTTCTTTCTTTGTCATATTAGCCTCCTTTCCCGCTTTGTTCACTATATTCTGTTTTCTTTCGCCCTTTTCTTTCTTTCCTTCTTTCTTTCTCCTCTTCTTTCTTTCTTTCCATTTTTATTTTGTCATATTGAACTCCATTCCTACTTTTATAATACTATTCTTTTTTTTATTGTTTTTTTGTTTGCTTCTTTCTTTCTTTCTTTACCACATGAGACTCATTTCCTACTTTTAGGATCATATTATAGTCTTTCCTTCTTTCTTTCACGTATAGGACTCCTTTCCTGTTTTTGCCATTATATTCGTTCTTTCTTTCTTTCTTTCTTTCTTTCTTTCTTTATTCTTTATTTCTTTCTTTCTTTCTCTCTCTCTCTCTCTCTCTCTCTCTCTCTCAATCTTTCTTTTTTCATTTCTGTCTTTCTTTCTTTCTTTACTTTCCTTACTATTTCATTCTTTCTTTTTTACTGGTTGTCTTAAATATATTTCCATTTTTCTTTCTTTCTTTGTCATATTAGCCCCCTTTGTTGACTATATTCTGTTTTCTTTCGACCCTTTCTTTCTCCCCTTCTTTCTTTCTTTTGTCATGTTGACTCCATTCCTACTTTTATAATACTATTCTTTTTTTGTTTGATTGTTTGTTTGCTTCTTTCTTTCTTTCTTTCTTTCTTTCTTTCTTTCTTTCTTTGTCAGTTTCTCCTTTAATATTTATGCGAGTTTTCATTTTTTTCTTTCTTTTTCTTTTTCTTTCTTTGTCATATTGGACTCCTGTCTTGCTTTTTTCATTATATTCTGCTTTCCTTCCTTCCTTCCTTCCTTCCTTCCTTCCTTCCTTCCTTCCTTCCTTCCTTTCTGTCTGTTTCTCCTTTAATATTTATATCGGTTTCATTCATTCATCATTCTTTCTTTCTTTCTTTCTTTCTTTCTTTCTTTCTTTCTTTCTTTCTCCTGTACATCTGTCAAGCATTTTGGGAAAGTTTTGCTGGCAAGTCTGTCCGACTCACCTGCTTGAATGCCCGATGAGATGACAATGATGCCCTTGATTTGATAACATCAACTCGAAGACAACAAACAACAAAACACCGAAGTAACAGTAATTATAAGAACGCTCGTGTATGTTATTTATTGCTAATCAGAAGCAAAACAGTCAAGAATTCGTTAAAACCTTTGGTATCCGGCGGATACAATTTTGTAGAATATAATAAAAGAGATAATGTTATCAGTTATGAGGAGGCGTGGATCATCTCGAATGAGCCTTGACGTTGCTCATAGTTTTATTGTCTAGAATACGTCACGTTTCGACGCACTGATTGGATTTTTTATTCCACCGTGAAAGAGTAAGAAGCTTTGCATTGATCCAATTTACGATAGAGAAAAAAATTATATGTAAGTACGATTTACAATAGAATAAAAAATAAGGTAGACAATGATTCGATTTCCAATAGAGTCAAAAAGGTAGACATTAGTCTGATTTAAAATAGAGTTAAAAAGGTAGACACTGCTCTGATTTACAATAGAGTTAGAAAGGTAGACACTGCTCTGATTTACAATAGAGTTAGAAAGGTAGACACTGGTCTGATTTACAATAGAATTAGAAAGGTAGATACTGGTCTGATTTACAATAGAATTAGAAATGCATACATTGGTCTGATTTACAAAAGAGTTAGAAAAATAGACATTGGTCTGATTTACAATAGATTCAAAAAGGTAAACATTGGTCTGATTTACAATACAGTTAGAAAGGTAGACACTGGTTTCATTTACACTAGTGTGAAAGAGTTATACATAGGTCCTATTTACAATAGTCAAAATGTAGACATTGGTTCGATTTACAATAGATTCACAAAGGTAGACACTGTTCCGATTAACAATGGAGCCGGTAATGAAAACATTGATCCGATTTACACTAGTGTAGAAAAGGTAGACATGTTGCTTTTATAGCCGAGTCTGCAAGTGTTACCCTTGTGTAGTGGATGCTGATATTGTCTGACAAGATTGCAGCGGCGTTATTAAGGTAATGTGATAGATGAAATGTAAAATCTTCGCCAAAGTTGTGACATTTGATTGAATGCAAAAATATACGCTAAAATTAGTATTAGGTAAATTCTTCAAAAGTTCTTCCCAGACTAATCGCCCTACTAAATTTATCTTAGTCTTGTTTAAATTAGTCTCTTGTAAAATTTTGGAAAATTCATCCCAAAATGTGAAAAGTCCTTTTGTCCAATGCTAAAATATTGCATTTTTTCACTGCGTGCTAAATATTAATAGTTAAGAAAAACTTATTAGATAATCTGTGGCGGTACACAATTTTATTAGAGGTTTAAAAACGGATATTTTAAAAGCATATATAACTATATACAAAAATGTATAAAACAAAGGGGATGGATTAGTACTAAAGAACATAAGTATAAAAAAGTCATATGTAATATTTATTAAAAAAAACCCACTGATTTTTTGGTTAAAAAAACAAGTTTTTATCCTGGTAGTTAGTACTGGAATATTTCCTTATAGATGACGAGGAGACTGGAGGTATTAGAGATATGGCTCTTCAGAAGGATGTTGAGAATAGCATGGACGGAGTGTGTGAGTTACGAGGATATTGTAGGCTATGGAAACAAAAATGACACCTAGAATAAGAAAGATTTGACATTTCTAGAAAGACGTCTTAGAAAATGTTATCAATCCCAGGGTGTATTGAGTGCAAAGGGCGAGTGACCCACCTAATGAGCATGAGTGGATGAATGACATAACAAAGTGTAGGAGGGATAGTAAAATAACAAACATTGCTAAGAGATAGGAAGTTGTGGAGAGCCATGATCGCCTGCGCCCTAAAGGGATACGCACATGGAAGAAGATCATGTTTTATCTAATTCATTTTTTTTTCTTTCGAAGCAGGACTTTTATTTTTGTATCTCTACACATCGTGACACTTTACGAAGAAATGCGAGTCAGATGCTAAAGTTTTCTTTCTCTCTTTTTATCGGCTGTTCGGGCGTTGTCATACAAATATTGAAGCTGTCGTCATCTCTGGTTGGAGACAAAAAAATAACAAAAAATATATAAGTATCTTCAAATGGTTTTATGTCAAGAAAAAAAAAATGATCAAGACGCTCTTTGAATTTTTTTCTCTCTTTTTATGCTCCTTCGTCTCTTCTTTCTTTGATATGTCGGACAAAGAACAAAAACCTTTGTGCTTTCATTTTGTCTTTGCTTTAGACTGATCGACCCCCCACCCCCACAAAAAAAAGTGGTTGATACTTAGCGATAGCTTTCTTCAATGAAAAGGTGTAACGACCATTGGGATTGTCTTGGACATTAAAATAAATGCTAGAAAGGAAAGGTAAGAACAGCAGTTAACAGAAAAGAAATGGTATGGCACTGGAAGAACTTCATGTTTCCGAAATCCAACCCGAGTGTTTACACTGTAAATTTGAGATAGATAACTCCATATTAGGTTTCGACATTTTTCATCTTCGCACGAGAATGCAGAAATGCAATCGTCTGCATTGATAAGCGTGATGTTTTATGGAGCCTCTGGAAAGATCTGTCATTACTTTGTCATCAACGATTCTCCAAAGAACGGAACTAAAAGAAATTCTGATTTTTTTTTTTTTTAAGGAAAAGTAAGAAAAAAAAGAAAATGCTTTGCAATTCTTGGGACTGTTTATGGAAGAGGGTTTCTGAATGAGCCTGGAAGATAATTCTTAGATTGTTCTTGGCAATAAAACTTCTACTGGTGGAAAATAGTTGAGGGATCAATTTCTTGGAATGTACTCTGTCCGGATTGTAAAAAAAAACTACATCACGCAAAACTGGAATTTTATGACATACGTAGAATACATACGCACATATAGTCGCCCCGCCATTGTACAATAGCGAACAAGCTACGCACTCCGGAAGGGACACAGTACATCGAAGAAGAAGAAGAAGAAGAAGAAGAAGAAGAAGAAAAAGAAGAAGAAGAAGAAGAAGAATTACATGAGAATTCAGCATCTTCTTCTTCTTTTTTTTTTTTTTTTGGCTTTTACAATATTTTCCTTTTTCTTAATACTTGTCTTGGCTTCGGGAAAATATATTAGGTTGGTGCAAAAATAATGACGTAATAATGTCGTTTTTTGACTTTAAAAATACGTCAAAAAACGACATTATTACGTCATTATTTTTGTACCAACCTAATATTTTGCTTTACCTATTCACCTTTTCTATCGAGATAATCACTTTTCTGGGCCTGCTTGATTCTGATGTTTCAAATTCGAAGCTTACGTCTTTGGCTGCCTTTTTTGCAGACGACCATACATTCTCTCATCATATAATTTAGTTTTGTTTTTGCTTAAAAGCCCTTCAATAACTATAGGCTTATTTAAGGCCAGATAAAAATCGAATTACCATTGTTTTGTATATAGCTTGATGTCATATATGGATCAGTTATAATTTCGAGTGCAGGTTAGTTGGAGAAATTTTTTTTTTCTTTTTAATCAGTTACAAGTCATACCAAGCTGCTCGGTCAAAAAAAGCGTTCAATTTGAATGGAGCAAAAACAGCATCATATTTTGATGTAAGCGGGTTTATCTTCTTCAATTACTTTAAAGTATTTTCATTGAAAAACATTTTGAATTAATGCAGTAGTCTGTATTTATTCAATCAAAGTTAACCGGGGACGTGAAGGGGTAAAACAGGCAACATGAAGACCCATTTCAGATCACAATTATTTTGGAGTTTTTGAAATTCAATTTGTCAATATGCTACCAGGGATGTAAAATAGGATACATTTATAAAACAATAATAAGTTTGATGAAAACTGGTTGACAGATGAACGAAAAATAAGGAAGAAACAGGTAAAAATCGCAATTTTTCGCTATTTCCGTGGGTTTTCACTATATGATGGACTCAATTATCAATTAAAATGACTGTTAAGCAATCAACTTATTGTTGGCCACAATTGAGTAAAGATTGTATTAGATTGCCTGAAATTTGTGTTGAAATCTATTTGTGTTGAAATCAATTTTTCGTAGAGGCGGAGAAATAAAAATGAGGTATTGTTGAGCTCATTATGATGTAAGTAACCTACATACCGAGTCTGAACGAAATCGGAGGAAAAAAATTGAATTTATCGATTTTTAGTCGGCTTTATCTATTATTGATTTTAAAAAAAAATATGATATATTTTTTACGCTAAGAACCTATCTCTTATATTGTACAATGTATGCGCCAAGTTTGGTCAAAAACGATTGGATGGATCTCGAGTGAAAAGCTATCACACTGACAGACACACAGGCATACTCTGTTTATATATATATATATATATATATATATATATATATATATATATATATATATATATATATATATAGAGAGAGAGAGAGAGAGAGAGAGAGATTAGATATGCTGGTTCCTAAAAAATGTTATTTTGTATCCAGTCTCTGATGCAAATTGGTTATTATAGTTTGCAGTTTTACTTTCATTAAGTA
This sequence comes from Acanthosepion lycidas, assembly GCA_963932145.1. Taxonomy (NCBI): domain Eukaryota; kingdom Metazoa; phylum Mollusca; class Cephalopoda; order Sepiida; family Sepiidae; genus Acanthosepion; species Acanthosepion lycidas. The sequence goes on along the minus strand of OZ010580.1, from coordinate 129,985,067 downwards.
AATGTATGAAGATTGAAGCTTTTTTCCCTCTTTTTTTCAATTTCCAAAATATATTAAATGTTTCATGTAGTTTTGATGGGAGATTTTATATCTGTCTATATTTCTGAGATGAGGTATTATGTACATTATTTACACTATTGTCCTCTTCTTTGTCGCCATATTTATTACAACGTTTCGGCCTTCTTCAGGTGGTTGGAATGTCGAATCGAACCCTTTATTTCGCTCACTGGGGTAGACTGTTCTAGTTCCATCTGCCATGTTTAATGGATGTCAGCTATTTCCTGTTAATTTTCCTCTGAAAGTTCTCCACTACCTTAACCGGGTATTGAACTCATACTCATTGGGTCCTGTCACTGGATCTAACCAACGCCTTTATCCGCTGTTCCATGGCGAAATAAATGGTTCAGTTCGACATTCCAACTACCTCAAGAAGGCCGGATCGTATAACGGCCGAAACGTTGTAATAGATATCGCGACATAGATGAGGACAATAGTCCGAATAATGTAAATAATAGAGACTTTATAGTTTTATATTTTGATATTTCTTTATAGTTTTATATTTTGATATTTCTTTTAATGTTTTAAGGATATAATTTGGTTTAGTGTTTGGAAAGAGTTCTTTTGTATTGTTTGCGTGATAATATTTTGATTTGACGGAAATAGTGGCAACTAATGCGCATATGTTCGAGTTTGAGAGATACTTGACATCTATTGCATTATGGGAGAGTTTCATTTTTTGGTAGATGTAAGTGTGTCTTTTTCGGAGCCTGGATAAAATAATTTCCTCTCATTTTATTTTTCTCAAAACCCGTGAGCCATTCTCCTAGAAGTGTTTGAATGTTGTATAGTTTTGTTTTGACTCCTACATAGCTTGCTATTTTTTTAATACGTTTTTTATTTGCTTTCTGAGCTCTGTATGGGGTATCTTTATGTAAATTGTTCAGGGCATCTTTAGCTACATTGTCCATGACTTGGAATCCATTTTTAGAGGACTGATTTTTATGAAAGTAAATGGCAAATAATATGGGACACAAAACCTAACAAATTATACGATATTCAACCAACTCTAGAAGAATGACGCCCAGATTTTGCGAAAAATAAAACGTGGGGAAATCTTTTTTTTATCTAAACTCCGAATAAGAGCATTTTCTGACGAATAAGAGAGTAAATATTATATAACTGTTTGGAAAGCTTCTATTTGTTTCTAAGGGCATTTTTTGTACCTTTTCTGAAGTGCATTGTTTGAGGTTCTTATTTTTTTAAGCGTTTCACCCCAAGCAAGGCGGGAAGCAAAGGGCTACAGAGAGTTGGAGCGAGAGCAAATAGGAGTGACAGAGGAAAGGATGAAAAGAAGGTTAGGGGATAGATCAGGGCATCTGGAGACAGCGATTGACATTACATTTGAATAGTTGGAGATTATAGCTATCAGGGAAACAGGAAGAGAGGAGGGAGTTCCACGGGCGCGAAGTGCGAAACATGAAGCTATTGGAGCAGAAGAGACGGCTACATTTAACAGTTTCGACAGTGAAAAAGTGTGAGCGGGATGCCAGCCTAGTGGAACGCTTAAATTTAAGTTTGGGAACTAGCCAAAGTAGCTCCTTGAAAGAGTTACCATGAAAGTATTTGTAAAAACGACAGAGGGAGGCGACGTCACGTCTGTCAGAAAGCGACTGCAGACGAGATGCCAGATCAGGGCCAATTACGTTGCATATCCGTCTCTGGATTTTATCAAGGGCCTTGAGACAAACAGAAGGGGCTCCAGACCATATATGGCAACAATACTCCATGTAAGGGCGAATGGTTGATTTGTAGATTTGAAGGATCGACTCCGGCGAGAAAAAAATCCTGGCGCGGCACAGGAGCCAACTTTCCTTGCGGTGGACGAAGCTATTGACTCAATGTATTTGTTCCATCTCAGGTCAGCAGTCAATGTGAGACCGAATAGTCGCAAAGAGGAGCTCTCGAGAAGTTGAGCATCAGACATTCTAATGGGTGCCAGGGATGGTTCTCTGTGGGATTATTCTCTTTAAAATTTTCTCGTTGTTCACACCATTTCTCCTTGATGTTCACAGAATCAATTTTTTTGGTTTCAAGGACATCTTTAAATACTCCGTTCATTTGTAGAAATACATTTTTAGCAGAAGATACTTTGCTGTTTCACTTGCATGTAAGATATCCTGCTCGTTTAAATATTTTTTCCATTGCATTTGTCAGTAGCGGACTTATAACCATATCACGTTGAAACACCGGTTCCCGTACTATCACCAAAGTTAAGCAACGCTGAGCCTGATCAGTGCCTAAATGGATAACCGCTCGGAAATAACACATCCTGTAAGATTGGATGTACAAGTGGTGCTATGAACTGGAAATGGAAAAGACGAGTTCCAATTCTAGACAGGTTCATTATATTCACTTACATGCAGATGCCCTTGGGAAAGGTGCAAATCCACTACTTCACCCGACCAATAAGCTATAGGTTAATTAGTAGAACTTATAATAAATCATTATTATCTAAAAAAAAATTACAAAAAAATAATGGCTTTAAATAACCAGCAAAAGATTGACAATCCGTAAAAAAAACAATCAATCAATCCCTCTGTAGCAACATTTTCATTTTAAGCCTCTTTGTCTCCGATGAGATTATTCATTCCCATATATGAGATTAGATATTACGAAACACTTTGGCAATCTTTCATTTATTTCCTTAAGTTTCTTCTCTATGTTTTCATAATTTCCTTAGTTTCTGAAAGGCATATTACATTATATATTACTTAACTTTTAATTTGAATGAAATCCAAATTCCTCTCGTGCTGGGTATTACGATAAACTACATTCGGCAGCAAGGTCTCTGATCGGATTTTGAAGAGCTTGGAACCACCTCTTAATTGCTGTTGTGTTCCCAGATCCACCCTGACCCGGGGTGGTAGCACCTGTTGGTGTCCCAGCTATGGGCAAATAGTTAACTCCCAATGTGGGGTCAAAACACTATGAAGGTATAAAAATGGATTTTTATAGTACAAATACTAGCAATATATTTTTGTAAAAAAATATTACCAGCAATATATTTGTGGAAAATAAAAAATTACCAGCAATACATTTTTGAAAAAAAATATTACTAGGAAAACCTTTCTGGAAAAAATATTACCAGCAACATATTTTAGGAAAATTAAATATTACCAGAAATACATTTTTGATAAAAAAAAATATTACCAGCAATACATTTCTGGAAAAAGATATTACCAGCAATATATTTTTGGAAAATAAAATATTACCAGCAATACATTTTTTGAGAAAAATTATTACCAGCAATAACTTTCTGGAAAAAAATATTACCAGCAATATATTTTTGGAAAATAAAATATTACCAGCAATACATTCTTGGAAAAAATATTACCAGCAATACATTCTTGGAAAAAAAATATTACCAGCAATATATTTGTGGAAAATAAAATATTACCAGCAATACATTTTTGAAAAAAATATTACCAGGAGTACCTTTCTGGAAAAAATATTACCAGCAACATATTTTAGGAAAATTAAATATTACCAGAAATACATTTTTGAAAAAAACAATATTACCAGCAATAGATTTCTGGAAAAAATATTACCAGCAATATATTTTTAGAAAATAAAATATTACCAGAAATAGATTTTTTGAAAAAAATTATTACCAGCAATACCTTTCTGGAAAAAATATTACCAGCAATATATTTTTGGAAAATAAAATATTACCAGCAATACATTTTTGAAAAAATATATTGCCAGGAATACCTTTCTGGAAAAAATATTACCAGCAACATATTTTAGGAAAATTAAATATTACCAGAAATACATTTTTGGAAAAAAAAATTACCATCAATATATTTTTGGAAAAAGATATTACCAGCAATATATTTTTGGAAAATACAATATTACCAGCAATACATTTTTTTGAAAAAAATTATTACCAGCAATACCTTTCTGGAAAAAAATATTACCAGCAATGCATTCTTGGAAAAAGTATATTACCAGCAATATATTTGACCCTCGACAAAAAAAACCCTCTTTACAAAAATACGTCAATAAAATCTGATCTACAAACTGATTTCTTCTAATGTATACATATTTTATTCATACGAATCTATCCTACAAAAAACAAACTTGCCAGCATTAAATGACCCATTGAGATTGATATGCCATAAAATAAATCAAACCAAACCAAACCAAAACCGAAACTGCCAAACGTTACACCTTTGCACTGTGATTAGCAGTATTATCTTTGCTTAATGACCAATCAACATAACATATCATGATTTGTCTTATTCACATTCGAAGTGATGTTCTGACTGTGTTGTTATTGCCACAATTATCGACGATAGCTTAGAGGATTAATGTGTTGTTTTGCGAATTTGTTGATATATTAAGTGTAAATCCAATTCCTGGGCCGAGTAGTGCCGACTCAGGCTGAGTGGAAACAGGGAAAGCATAAACTAAGCAATACTTAAGAAAAAGAACAAGACGAAATATCCCTCTACACGGACAGCGGAACGACGACAAGCTACTCCCATATATTAAAGGGTTTTGTCCAAAATTCCCTAACTGTTACACGTATCGGCGTGACATTAAAAACAAAGGCGTGTACTTCCGTCCGAACAGAAATTATAACAGAAATAATCATTAAAATTTTTCGAACGCATAAAACAGTCATGGGTAAACTGCAGCCCACAAGCCAAATGTGGCCCGATTGTCATTCTGAATGGCACGCCTAATTTCACGAAGAAAATAACGTTATTAAAATGTGGTTTCTTTTCGTTCTCACTTGTTCACTCACAGACTCTCTCATGCATAGCTACATATAGTGATTTTCCATGCGTAGCATAGACGTGGCACAAGGTCGAAAGTATGGGGCACCCTGTGATGATCGAATTCACTACTCAATTGTAATTGTTCTAGCGAGACATGCTTGTTAACCATTACACTGCCTTGAGGTGCCCGCCTAGTCACATATATAAACAATGATTAAGTACAATGTTTGTTGAATTTTGCAGCTTTGTTTTTAAGGTAACATCAGCATTTTAAACCATTGGCATTTTTCACTAAGGAAGATCATAAGCGTAAATACCTTTTGATTCAGAAACTAGAAACGTTAATGATGATTATTTTTTCTCCAGGGAATAACTATACTTCTTTTAAAAATGGTTTTTGCATCGTCAAATGAATAAATTAGAAACAAATCACACACGTCAGTGTGTGTTAATGACTTTGTCATCTGTGATAGTATTATGCGAAACCTTCAGTTTTTTAAATTATAGAACGAATCTTATCTTTAAAGGGAAAAAAAACGATTTTTTTCTTATTTTTAAAGCAGATGCTTATGCGCATGCTCTATTGTTAGGAAAATGGCTGCGATATTTTTAAAAATGAAAATTTACCTTTTAAAGTAGTGTGTCGAACCTTATGATGAAGGGTGACAGAACTAATTTAAACTTGCAGTTTATTCCCCGCGCTCAGTTTCTAATAAAAAATTTCCTGAATAGTTCCATTCGAGTGTAAATGTGCATCCTTAATTCGAAAATAACTAAGGCATTTTGATGAAATCTACCGTTTTGGAGTTATCGATAATAAAAGTTCGGACTCATTCGCGTCGCGGCGGGTGAAGCTGAAATTATTAGGTTGGTGCAAAAATAATGACGTAATAATGTCGTTTTTTGACGTATTTTTAACGTCAAAAAACGACATTATTACGTCATTATTTTTGCACTAACCTAATAATTCTGCATCCCAAGATGAACTGTGTCTGATGCGGCCGACTGTTTGAAAAACGATGCCCATGCCTGGCCTAAAGCCTAGCCTCAAAATCAGTGCCTCTGGAATGATTTCCAAACCCTCCCATTATGCGTTGATTGAAGACGAGAGAACTTTACCCGGTGACCAATTATAGTTCCGATGCTAGTTTGGTGTCTTATGCAGTGGCATAGCTAAAGTCTGTGCCGCTTGGGACAGCCATTGAGTTAACCCCCAGCTCTGGACCCACAAAAATACATATTGTACAATGACTTACTCTTAAATTTATAAAACTAGTTTGTGTACAATTATAATATTACTTTCACATACTCAAATATAGTATGTTTGAAATACACATCAGACATACTTAAACTTTATCAGTAATAGTCAAAAAGCAGGAACGGCATATCGGGGTAAAAGTGCAAAAAATCAGAACCATTACACTTTTCTACAGAGTAACCCCTCTTGCTTTTTTGTTGGCAAAATCTTCAATGACATCGGCAAAAACAATTTCATCTGTCAATTGTCGCTTTAAAGGTAGTAGATAAGGCAATATAGTGATTTTCCAAGCGTAGCTTAAATGTGTCACAAGGCCGAAAGCATGGGGCACCCGGTGAGGATCGAACTCACTATTCAGTAGTAATTGTCCTAGCGAGACAAGATTGTTAGCCATTACAACGTTTCGAGGTGCCCAAAGTGATTTTCTAAGCGTATCTTAGATGTGGCGCACGGCCGAGTGTGTGGAGCACCCAGTGAGGATCGAATTCACTATTCAGTCCTAACTGTTTTAGCGAGACAAGCTTGCTAACCATTACACGACGCCGAGGTGCTTTAGATAAGGCAATATATATGCCACAGTTTAAGTTACTAGAAATAGAAAAGGCCCTTCAACTGTGAGTAATGTGTCGATGTTAAAACCTCTTTTATTTCAAGACAGCAATAAACAGGCCCATAGCCTACAGCATACACAAAAATTCCACCTTCTCCGCTCCACTCTAGTTAAGCAACTGGTCTTAAGCCTATGTCTTAGTACCGTACTAAACTAAGCTGAACAATGACTAAAAAGTCACATCAGACAAAGAACGTTCCTAGCGTACCAGGTTTCGTTGCGTAACAAAAGATAGAAGCAAAGCTGCAATGGACTTTAATATTTCCAAGTGATTGCAGCAGAGACACTTGACACGAGCTCTCAGTGCCAACCAATCTCTTGATATCATTGCCAATGTCCTGAGAATAACGTTGGCAAAATAAACCTGCGAAAGGTGAGAAGGTGGGGTGATATGGCAAGGAGGCAGAGCATTCTTCACTTGCAGCTGTTCAAAGAAATTCTTTACAGCTACTGTGCTTACATTTGAATCTAGATTGTTAACAGAAATCATTTAAGATATATTGTTTTATGAAGAAAAAAAAAGGTAATGTTTATTCATATTTTACGCATCGGGATTTTTGGATTTTTTTTTTAAAGAAAAAAGATAACGTAAATGACAATAGAAGAGAAAGAAAAAAAATTAAAAGAATGAGAAATTCTTCTTTGTCATTACACTATAGTTTATAATTCTTTTCTGTTTTCCTTTTTCTCAGACATTTGAATCTTCGGGCCATTCTAATTATATATATATATATATATATATATATATATATATATATATATATATATATATATATATATATATGTATATATATATATATATATTCAAATAATAGGAAAGAACACACTGATTTCTAAACCAGACATCTTTATCATCCTCGTTTATACATTTAATATACGAGTCTAGAGCTTTTTTGTAAATTTTAGTGTTTGTGTATATATATATATTAGGTTGGTGCAAAAATAATGACGAATAATGTCGTTTTTTGACGTTAAAAAATACGTCAAAAAACGACGTTATTGCGTCATTTTTTTTGCACCAACCTAATATATGTATATATGCACTGTAAATTTACATTGAGCACAGTTTTATAAAAATATCAATAAGAACACCGGATTACATATCTTACTGTTCTTTTTTTTTACTATAATATATATATATATATATATAGTCTGATTCATAATCTAGAGATCTTTAGCATCCTCCTTTATACTTTTAATGTACGAGCCTGGAGGTTTTTTTTTGTAGATTTTAGTATATGTATCTATCTATCTATATATATATATATATATATATATATATATATATATATATATATATATATATATATATATATATATAAGGGAACACTGAAATCAAATATAATGTCAAATATAAATATAAAAGTGAACATTGAAGTGTTGACTTCAATGTTCACTTTTATATTCATATTTACATTCGCTCTAATTCTCATATTGAGCACTTTATCACATAAATACAGCACTCCTTAAAACTATATTTCTTCATATATATATATATATATATATATATATATATATATATATATATATATATATATATATGTATGTATGATACAAATGATGTTAATGCTTAAATGTTAAATACTTATAAATACACATGCTCACAGTTACATACATATACACACACATGCAGACATACACATATTCATATATGTTCACTGGGGATTTATTTCGTTTTTTAATTGGGTATGGTGATATAACTCTTAATTGTAGATTTATAATTAAATTCATTTATTATTGTCATAATTTTTGCATATGTCTATAATTATACGCTTGTGTATACGCACACGTATATAACTATTCGCGAGCGTATTTAGGCATATGCATGTGTAGACGTATGAATACACTCTGCGCTTTATTAGCAATAAACTAGTGCATAAATGTTGAAGCTATATACATTTTAATTATCATTTTTTACATATATATATATATATATATATATATATATATATACATATTAGGTTGGTGCAAAAATAATGTCGTTTTCTCACATATGTTACATTTATATTTGATTTCTGAATTAATTCATTGATATATATAGCCATATATAGCCATGTTATATATCATTTTGAAGCGCGTTTTCCGCTCTATCGAATCGTGTTATTCGTTACCGTTCTCAATCTCTTCATTTTTTGCAGGCTTTTCGACAGCATGGACAAAATTCAAATCCGCACGATTTTCTTGTTCCAGTTCAAACTAGGCCGAAAAGCTGGCGAGACAGCTCGTGATATCAATGAAGCGTTTGGCCCAGAAACCACTAACGAACGTGTGGCACAACGGTGGTTCAAGAAATTTCGCAATGGTGACGAGAGCCTCGAAGATGAAGACGGTCGCAGCCGGCCGACTGCGGTTGATAACGAACATTTGAAAGCCTTAATCGAAGCCGATCCTCGCAAAACCACACGAGAAGTTGCTGTTGAACTCGAGGTCGACCACTCAAAAGTCGTTCGCCATTTAAAGCAAATAGGGAGGTCAAAAAAGTTGGATAAATGGGTGAACGATAATCAAAAAAATCGTCAAAAAACGACATTATTTTTGCACCAACCTAATATATATATATATATATATATATATATATATATATATATATATATATATATACCTGGTGGAACAGCAAAAAATTGTGTTAAAGCAAAATTGTCCATTTGTTAGATTAAGCTATGAAGCGTTGTATTTGAGAAATGATTTAAAATTCCTCGAGGTTTTTATAACATAATTGGAATCTATTTTTGAACAATAACATTGTATAATTACTCTACAAACTTAACAGAAGAATCGTGATGAAATCGATCATAAACGAAAATGACATGTTATATCATTAATTAATCATAGTTAAGCATCAGAAGCTCATGAAGGACTGAAATAATGTTTAAATTTCTCTCTCCCCCTCTCTCTATATATATATTATTCCAGGATCATTTTCTAACTTATTCGAGATGATCTTCGCCCTCTCTGACCTTCTAACTTTCTGACCCGAAGTAACAAGTTGCACACGTTTCACGTACGATTTCATTTTCAAATATTTTTCATTGATCTTTGGACTGTCATAGCTGAAACTCCTCCCTTACGTGCCAAACGTCTTATGTATTAAGTTGGATCTTTTCTAATTGATCTCTTTAGCTCTGAATTGAAATGATGATCTGGAATGGACTTTGAATATGGTAGCCAAAGTATGAAACGTTACCATTACTGAAGGTCTGAATGATTTTTCCTTTCACCATTGCTCATTTGGGAAGACAGTGGGGCTGACATAAAACGATTTTAACCTGTTCTCTTTTTAACTGAATAACTCATGGTGTTTTTTCAGTAATTCTTACGATAAATGGTGTCAAGATGCCTAAGCGTCTTATCGTTTATTTAATGTTTCATTTTTATTTAATGTTTAGTAGTTTATTTGTTTTTACCTTGGTGTTATATATTGAGGTATTAATTATCGTAGTTTGAGTTAATTTTATGGTGCTTGCGTGTTTGTGTGCATATATATCCACATTTACATATACACATGTACATATACACGCACACAAAAAGGTGTGCACTTTAATATTTGTTCGTTTATTTGTTTATTAATAATGAGGTTTCTTTTATATTTTTCATTTTAATAATAATACAGCACCATCGTAGCTACCCATTGTTACGTCAAAGTTATTATTATTATCATTATTGTTACTATTCAGGCCATTTTTTTTATTGTGATATTCTTCTTAGTTTTGAGCATATTTTTCTCACGTTTGTTTTCTTATTTTTCCAATATTTGCTTTTTGTGGGCTTTAGAAATCTACATGTTGGTTTGATCATGAAATTGTTTTGATGGTCTTTTAATTTAATAAATGGTTCTACTTTTGCTAATTGTTTTAAACTGTTGTCTGATTTTATTTTAGTGGCTATGTATTTAGCGTCTTTGTTTACATGAGTTTCTGTTTTGTTATTAGTGGTATTGTAAAATTTAGAGATTTCTTTGTCAACTTGTTTAATATAATTGCTGTTTTCCATTATATATATATATATATATATATATATATATATATATATATATATATACAGATACTAATTTTTTTTTGCCGTGTGAAGAGGTCCATCCTATTTTTTAAACATCATTACAAATAACAACGCCCACAAGCTTGCAAATTCCCAAATATAAATTTTAAATATGGGGCCATATACAGACACTCCTTACTTAATATTCTGCATTGCATAATCTAGTTTCTAAATGTGCTGGTGGCTAAACAAAATGGTCGTTACGTGAGAAATTTTACCTGGGTAATATTTCTAATTTATTTTTTAATTGTTACAATACAAGCAAGGCGCTAATGCCACTGGAGCGCAGGTGTTTGCAAGGAGTAAAAGTAAAAGTGAAAGTGAATGAAAGCATTGAGAATGGGTGCCAATAAAATACAGGGAGTTACAGGAAGTGAAAGTGAAAGTGAATGGGAAGACTGAGAATAGGGAGGATTACAGATTAAGAGGCACATTTTATGCAGATATGTGGGTAAGATAAAGTTAACCCTGATCGGATAAGCTTCTTCTTGGGAGTAGATTTAAAAAAAACAGCAGTTCATGGGAAGAAGATACTCGAGTAGAACTTACATCTCACTAATGGAATACGAAGGCAATGAAGGTGGTTCGCTACAATGGCATGGCGGGTCTTAGTCATGAAGGATAGAACTAGTGGTACTAAGGAATGTAGTTCGACTGAGCACTAGAGTTAACAAAAACACCCTTGGTCCTGCTTAATAAACAGAACTAACTTCGAAAATGTTAAGCGTACATCAATGTTTCTGTAACGACATAAATATTCCGATTAAATGATTTCAGGAATGTTCATTACTCAAATATTCATTCAGTTACTCTCAGCCAGTTAGTAATATACGATCGGCCCCAGACGCCACTTGTCCGATATATGGACCTTGCATTCTCCGTTTGAGTTGTGTGAAAAACTTCCCTAGGGAAGTTATTTATACATCTGTCTAACCAACATTGTCGCGCTAACAATATCGGATACTTGTTTTCTTTTTTTACAAGGACGTTCACCATGTGTAAGAGCAACACTAGGTATAAGGCTACACAGTAAGAGGAAAGATTTATGGGGACATTTCGGGAAGATAATGGTTAACCTTAGACTTAATCAGGTTATGGTTGTAGCAACGAGGGAAACATCCTCAAGGGAGTCTGTTTCACAAGGCAGCGGTTCGTGGGAAGATGCTGCTCGAATGGAATTTACATCTCACTAATGGAATACGAAGGGGATGAGGGTGGTTCGCTACAATGAGCGTAATATGGTGGTTCTTAGTCATGAAGGTTAGAACTGGTGGAACTAAAGAATGTAGTTTGACTGAGTACTTTCCATGAATCAATATAAGAGTCAGATCAGAACAAAGATGGAGTATCGCTGCCATATCTGGACTGGAACCTCTCAATCTTCACTGTCCAGCCTCAACAAAAATAAAATCACTTGGTGGGCGATTAATTTTTTCTCGTCCTTGCAACTCTTATTCCATAAAAGTAATGAAGCCAGCGTTTCCCCACTATATCGCTATTATGATAGAAAATCTTTTAATCCTACCAGCTTGGATCTACAGAGCTAGGACCCGCCGGGCCAATTATGTGGCAGAAAATCATTCTTATATCCTCCACATTCCATTTGTGAAAAGAAAGTTCAAGTCAGAAAGATTTTTTTGATAGATTTGTTACATTGTGGAACACTTCCCTGGCATCTAGAATTTTGGGTCTCTTTAAGTCCAGGGTCAAGCGATATCTATTCTACACGTCCTCATAATAATTTTTTACTTCGCCTTTACCAATCCCTTACAATCTCACCCAGTAAACCTTGGGCCTTGTATTGGGTGAACTATCAGTAAAAAAAATAACAACAAAAACTGGATACAACATTTTCGAAATTTACCTTGTTCATCACATTCAATCACACACACACACACACACACACACATATATATATATATATATATATATATATATATATATATATATATTCATTTATTATAATTTTATCATATATACAAAACCATTTTACTCACTACAAAGATGCAACTTGGTTTCAGTGCATTTCAACATCGTTAATTGCCTATAATTGGTAACAGAAGTCATTGGTTTATACCAACGGCTTACCATACTTAATACTTCTCGAATTCACTCTCGTGTAGTCATGTGTGACGTCATGAGATGCGGTGCGATTTTCGCTTCTAGCGTCTTATATACACACGTATTTATCGTTGCTAGGAAATCATCCATGTAAGCAGTAACAGACTATCATCACTGTCTTGTCCGTATATTGCTTAATATATTGTACAGTAATTGTCATCTTTGATAATGGCTTATGTAAGCCGAAAGCTTAGATTGGATTAAGAAAAAAAAATATGGATCAATATTATGATTTTCTTTCTTCGTTTAATGATAATGAGAATTTACATAAAATAAATAGACAACACTTTTCTATATTATTTACTGAATCATGTATATATATATATATATATATATATATATATATATATATATATATATATAAATTAACCTTATAACATTAATTTGGGGTTATATGAAAAATGAAATATTAATTTCAAATTAAAAGAGGAATAAAAAGGGGTACAAACAGGTTTGAAAATAATCTTGAAAGCACTCTTCAATGCGTGTACTTCACTGCTGAAGAATACCTCCAAGAAATGGTAATTTCTGTGGCGCGATGGAATCATATTTTTTAATAATAATAATAATAATAATAATAATAATATATATATATATATATATATATATATATATATATATCCGCGGACCAATAGGTGTTTGTAGATAAAATAGGGTTTTGATATATTATATATTGACCGATATCTACATATTCAAAGTATACTATCTGATGCACTTACGAAAATCTAACCAAATAATTTAACACCAGACATATTTTTAATCCGTTCTTTCCCGCCTCAGTACATTTCGGTACCGTCACGTAAACAAAGTTAAAATGATTATTTACATATTTTAGGTTAGTGCAAAAAATAATGACGTAATAATGTCGTTTTTTGACGTACTTTTTAACGTCAAAAAACGACATTATTACGTCCTTATTTTTGCACCAACGTAATATATATTGATTATATATATATATATATATATATATACCGAATTACACATGTATGAACACACACGCACGCACACACACACACACATACATAAATATATATATATATATATATATATATATATATATATATATATATATATATACTGACATTTTATGCTAGGATAAATCTTTTACGTTTAACTATATGTGGTTAATGTAATACATATACATACATATATATATATATATATATATATATATGAGCGTGTGTATATATATATATATATATATATATATATATATATATATATATATATATATATATGGGGAGATAAAAAATAAGGAGAAAAAGAATTAGAGATGGTGATAGGTGAAAAGTACAAGTCGAAGAAGAAAATTAAAAAAAAAGAAATACAAGGGATTGATGGCGTCGGTGAGGAACGTTACACTGGTTTTGGTGGTATGTGGGGGGGAGGAACTAAAGACATGAAAGCCAGCTCACAGCCGATGCTATAATTATTTTCTCCTTAACTTTCCATTAGGAACGGCGAAAATCTTTTGGGACTCCGGATTAAAGTGTCCACATTTTTGTGCCAGTGCAAATTTCCTTCTGGTTGCGTGAAACAGGCATTTTTACTTCTCACCATTTTCATATTTCAGTGTGTTGTGATTCTTTTCGTTTTGTTTCTTGACTGTGAAAATAGCCCGCCAGTTCGAGCAGACGATTCGATGGCATAAAGCAGGCCGAGTAATTTTTCTTCAGTATATAAAATTCTGCGACTTTCGTTCGTCTGTCTGTCAAACCCTCTAAATTAGCCATACATTGACCAATGGAAATCAAATTTTGGCGTGAATTGCAAACAGGTAAAGTACTTCAAAGTATATTTGGTTTTACTAGGGTGCGTATAAACCGCGAAGAAGGTGTAATGACAAAATTACGCAGATGTAGGCTTTAAGAAAGCTTTATTCAACTAAGAATACAAGGTTCGCGTATAGTGTCCTTTTATAGTCCCAGTAAATAGAAATATCTAAAAGGGGACCACTCTTGACAGGATTTTCAAACAAATCAGCTTATTCAAATTTCATCGATTGGTTTGCGAAATTGAACAAAACGTAAAGTATTTCTCCACAAGAAATGTTAGCCATTTTTTTACGGCAACCGCTGCCGCCAATTTGGTGGCTGTTTATGCTTCTCCAGCGTCTTCTGCTGATGCTACCTCTTCTCAACCGGAACTTTTGTGAGCTTCCTTGGTTTTTCCGACCCTGCTGCTTCCTTGGTTGTTGCTGGTGTTGTGTTTCCGGATTCTGTCCGGGACATATCTTAGACACGTGTCCAGTGGCGTCTGAAGACCAGCAGTAGGGGTCGTTGTCTTTCCATGATAAGCATTATGTTTCTGCTCCGGCAGGTCATTGTGTCGGGGATGACCAAAACGTTATTGCGGGTCACTGTCACCTGGAGCTTAATGTCTCCACTAGTAATGTCCGCTTTGCTGATGACTAGTGTTACATCCCCGACAGCTCCATATTGTGAAAATAAGGTCCTCAAATATTGCTCAGAAATGTCCGTGGGCATCCGTGTAAAGTTATCATGGTTTTGTTGGTACCAATGTAATTGGTTTGTAACCTCATCGATTTGGTGGTAAGGATAATCCTTCGCTATATCCTCTTTTGCCAACAAGATGTCCCAAATGGCATTGGACTATCCTTGCTAAAACTTTGGTCCCATAATTGAGGCTTTTAAAACCAAGACCATTAAATGATTAAAAATAACTCTCAGTTTTATCTACGCAATCCTTATAATTTATTCCCTTTCATCTTGTTTCTAGCATTGTTTGAAATATTGGTACAGCTATTATATATATATATATATATATATATATATATATATATAAGCTCCCCGTCCAAGAATGTGCTTCTGAGGTCTCTTCCTGGGTTAAAGCTGGAATCGACGCTTTCATCCCATCAAGGAAATATAGGGTCAAGTCGTGCCCCCCCTGGTTCTCTGCTGATGGCTCAGCCGTCATCGCCCATAGAAACCACTACTTCCACCTATTCCGTAGCGACATGTCTGACTGCAATAGACGTCTCCTTGCCTCCACCCGTAACGAGTGTAAGCGTGTCCTCAACGATGCTAAGTCACTATTTGCGGCTCGGATGAAGGAACGTATTGCATCTCGCAAATTTGGCTCCAAAGATTATTGGCGTCTATACAAGAGCGTATTGAATAATTGAAAACCCTCTATACCTCCTTTATTCAACCAGTTCGAAGTCCTGACCTCCTCTACCGACAAGGCTGAATGCTTTGCTCGGAAATTTTCATTCAACTCTACGCTCGACTCTTCCGGTGTACCCATACCCGACTTCCCTCTTAGAACTGAGGCCATATTGAGTGGGCTAAACATAACCCCATCTTTGGTACTGGGCGTTATCTCCAATTTAGACCCCAACAAGGCTAGTGATGGAGACGGGATACTAGCCATTGTCTTGAAGAAATGCGCACCTTAACTGGCACCCACCCTTTCTAAACTATACAACTACTGCCTCAAGGAATCTTGTTTTCTTGACTGCTGGAAGTCCTCTTCGATCGTTCCTGTCTTCAAGAACTCCCTCAACCCCTCTGACCCTTCCAACTACCGTCCTATCAGTCTCCTCCCCCTCTTCGGAAAAGTCTTTGAAGCCCTAATCAACATCGAGGTGGTAAACCACCTCACATCCCATAATCTGCTCTCAGACAAGCAATATGGTTTCCGCTTTGCTCAATCTACAGCTGATGTGCTTACAGCCATCACTGAAACTGTCTACCGAGCCCTTCAAAATAACGGAGAAGCCCGTGCCGTGGCACTAGACATCTCCAAAGCATTTGATAGGGTTTGGCATGCCGGCCTTCTTCGCAAGCTCCAGGGTTATGGCATTACGGTTCGATTATATAACCTAATACAATCATTCCTGTCAAACCGTGAATTGAAGGTTGTTCTCAACGGATTCTCACCCAGTTCCTATCCTACAAATGCAGGTGTTCCTCAAGGCTCCATCCGAGGCCCCACTCTATTCCTTATCTACATAAATGACCTTCCTGACGCCATAACTTCCCAAGTTGGCATCTACACGGATGACACCACAATTTATTCCTGCCTCAAAAATAAATCTAGTGTCACTGACAAAACTAACCTGGTCGTGCGTCTTGAAAAGGACCTCCAATCGATTGTGAACCGGGGCAAGAATTGGCTGGTCAACTTCAACGCCTCTAAGACAAAACTGCTCTCTATTAATCACCACAGAGATCCTTCCTTTCCCTCCATTAGAATGTCTGACGCTCAACTTCTCAAGAGCAATTCTCTGCGGCTTCTCGGTCTCACGTTGACTGCTGGCCTGAGATGGAATAAATACATTGAATCAATTGCCTCGTCCACCGCAAGGAAAGTTGCTCCCTGAGCCGCGCCAGGTAGTTTTTCTCCCCGGAGTCGATCCTCCAGAGCTACAAATCAACAATTCGCCCTTGCATGGAGTATTGCTGCCATATATGTTCTGGTGCCCCTTCTGTTTGCCTCGGGGTTCTTGATAAGCTCCAGAGGCGGATATGCAATGTAGTTGGCCCTGCTCTGGCGTCTCGTCTACAGTCACTTTCTCACAGACGCGCCGTCGCCTCCCTCTGTCTGTTCTACAAATACTTCCATAGAAATTGCTCTGAGGAGCTGCATTCGCTGGTTCAAGCGCCCTACGAGGCTGGCATCCCGTTCTCACCCCTTCACTGTCGAAACTTCTAAATGTAGCCGTCTCTTCTACTCCAATAGCTTCATGTCTCGAACCTCTCGCCTGTGGAACTCCCTTCCCTATTCCTGTTTCCCTGTGAGCTATAATCTCCAGCTATTCAAGTGTAATGTCAATCGACATCTCCAGTTGCCTTGATCTATCCACTACCCTCATCCTTTCTTCTATCACTCCTATCTGATCTTGCTCTAAATTTTCTGTAACCCCTTGCGTCCTAGCGGCTCCCGCCTTGCTTGGGGTGAAATGCTTAATATATATATATATATATATATATATATATATATATATATATATATATATATAGTGCGATGGGTAAATTGTTACTATTTATATTTTTAATTTTGTGCACGTTCGTAGTTTTTTTTTTAAATTTTGTCGACTTCATGGTATAGTATGGTCAGTTGGGTACCGCCTGTGAGAAAAAGAGCACCATGAAGCAATTCACTCCGCCAGAAATTTGGACACAGCATGCTCTACTGCTTGGCATTCACGCCGGAAATTCTAATACGAACATATCAGACTGTTTGGGTGACAACCTGAGGACAATGCAGAGGATTCAGCAAGAGTTACAATGAGTCTAATGGTGATTACGAAGGTACGGCAGTTCGGTAAACTCACTATGTCTTCTGATAAGAAAAGAACTCCCGAATTTGTTTGAAGACCTCAAACTTAACATCAAATGCTTTGAGGAAATAGTGTTGCATTGAGTCAAGAGGTGGGGTGGCTTCTTTAAGACCCTATGCTTGGTAATATAACTTTGCACCGTGCCATACAAGCATAAGAACCCAGTCATTGCTGTCAGACAATTTCTGAAGCCAAATCACCACTTACACCTGGCTACCTTCCTTCCGAGATTGCAACCATGTTGATTATTATTTGTGGGGTGCCGTTGACTGAAAGTCCAACAAAAATCCTTGTAACACTAAACATGAACTGAAGTCAAGGATTATGCCAGCATTCAGCAATTTCAATAAGGAGACCGTCCAGAAGAGTAGCAGGAGATCCAGAAGTCGCCTGGAGGCCGAGGTTGAAGCCAGTGGTGATTTTATTGAATAAATTCACTTTTTAGTATTTCAAGATATTTTTGTGTAATTTTGTTAAATATATCTGTTAAAATGAGATGTCACTGTTATTTTCATTTTTGCGTAATTTAGACAATTTATGCATCGCTCTCTCTCTCTCTCTCTCTCTATATATATATATATATATATATATATATATATATATATATATATACACTCTAACCTCTCTCATTCCGTCTCTTTAGATAAAAAGACATAAATAGTGGCGATGAAAGGAGATAGGCAAGAGAAAGAGAGGAAAGAGGATGTATGAAGGTGGAAAAGTGGCAACAGCTAGAAGAATAAAATCAACTCGAAAACTGGCGACGGTGATATTGCTGGAAGAAAAAGCAAGAAAGAATAGAAAAGAGAGTAAGAGAGACAGAAAGACAGCGATAAAGGGGAAAGGAAAGATATAGTTGAAAAGAGGGGAGGCAGAAATTTAACTGCATATAATTTTTCTTCCCCCCTGCATAGAAATCTCAATAATCTACCATTTTAAAATGCCATTCTGAAATTTGACTGAGGCTCGTGATGGTGGGGTCAAGTCGGGCCCCTTCCAATGGTGGAGCTGGGCGAGGATAATCTGAAAACCGTAGCAATTAACATTCCATTTCATTTTGTGACTTGATTGAGGCCACATTCACATCAAGATAAGTCATTTTTGGCAGTAGTTCATAGAATTTCAAGATATTTTTTACAGAGAGACGAAAAAGGAGAGTGAATATATGAGAGAGAAACGAACCAAAGTAGAATGCGTGGAAGAGCGGGAACGCAAATTTCAGTGGAAGTTTTATTAATGGAAACTATATGAGAACGAAGAAAAAAGTAAATAAAGTGAAAAATAGATAATAAAATAATGACATCATTCGAAATTTAGTTAACTGAAACGGTTCTATATTCCGTGTAGAGATGCTGCAACTACCACGGGCATGAACATGCCCCACTTACTTCCTGACAGCTAACCATGAGTTTCGGTTAGTCAATATAAAATGTTTATGGTTTTAGCTTTTTTTTTACTTTATTTTTTTACAAAAAATGATCAGTGGAAAATGTCATGATGCCATTTCTGACATTAAGTCCTTCATTTTGACCCGGAAAGGAATTTGTATACAATAGAAATCAAAGGATATAATAATGATAATAATAATAATAAATGGAGTTTCAAATGGACGCAGAAAATGAAAGAAAAGCACATTAAACTGGCTGAAGCTGCAAAATACTTAAAAAAAGAAAGCGAAGACAAATGCAGCCGACCAGATACAGAAACAATGGCAAGATAAACTTCTTCCTGGCCAATACTCTGCCCGTACCAACCAAGCTGACGTAGACAAAAACCGTACCTATCAGTTGATACGTAATGCAGGGTTGAAAGCTGAAACTGAATGGTTTTATTCTTGCTGCACAGGACCAATGCTTGTTAACTAGGAATTCTCAAGCACATATACTAAAATATTGTGTTAGCCCAAAATGCAGATTCTGTGTTAAATATCCAGAAACAATTGATCATCTTATATCAGGTTGCACGATATTGGCACCCACTGAGTATAAAACCCGGCATGACAGAGTGGGCCAAGATCTGCACTGGGAAATCTGCAACTTCTACGGGAAGGAAACTGAAAGAAACTGGTATGAACACCACCCAGATCCGGTTATGGAGATAGAACCTGTTACAATTATATGGGATTAAACAATACACACAAAGTCAACCGGACAGACATTGTTATTAAAGACCACAAACAAAAAAAAGTTCCCCCTTATTGATATGGCAGTCAGTGCAGAGTGCAATGTATCTTTGAAGATCTTCAAAAAGCTGTCAAAATACAAGGACCTTGAAATAGAAATCTCAAAAATGTGGCAGACGGGAACATCAACAATCCCTTTTGTAGTTGGAGCCCTAGGACTGGTTGCAAAAGATTGCAGTAGACTAATTGAAGGGATTTTTGGAAGTCCATGCCTCAAAGAGATACAAAAAATTGTTCTGACAAGTACAGCCCACACTTTACGAAGGGCTTTATCTATGTTATATTTTTTGTTTTTTGTAATTTTTTTTTTTGTCAGTGGAAAGTGTCATGATGCCATTTCTAACATTAGGTCCCTAGGCGGGACCCGGAAAGAATTTTGTAAACGCCAGAAATCAAAGGAAATAATAATAATAATAATAATAATAATAATAATAATAATAATAATAATAAGAAGAAGAAGAAGAAGAAGAAGAAGAATATGTGGGAATCCGGAAAAAATGTGGTACATGAAGACATCAGTAAATCCAGTTGTAGTTGGGGTCTTGGGTTTGATTGGAAACGGGTCTGATAAACTCATTGAAGTGATCTCTGGTAAACCATGCCTTAAAGAAATACAAAACTACAGCTCAGATATTACAAAGGCCTAAATCTACAAGGTGATCCGAAGGTGTCGAAAATCCCACTCCCCAAAAGTAATGAGACCAATTGAAGAACAAGTAATACAATAATACAAAGCACGTGTACTGGATTCAGTTTATTCAATTTCATTGACGCTGTCGCACATAGAGAAGGTCTGTATGAATGCCATCATTTGCGGGGTACAAAATGATGCAGTGACATATTCTGTGTCATATTTTACAAAACTGGGCTTTGTTGACAGTTTCAGAGGCCCTCTGAAAAGTGTCCATCAACTGATGGGTACTCTGATATCGTTCATGTGAAACTCTCTGCTTGATAAAACCCCAAAGAGAGTTGAAATAGAAAATTATATTATGTAGAGGTGAGAAGAATTTCGGACCCCCCCCCCTTTGTATGATTGTAGGTTGTTTTATCTTTATTTTTTTTTACAAAAATGTTCAGTATAAAATAGATGCCTTAGATCCCTGGTTGGGAGCCAGAAAGAAATGTGTATATAACAGAAATCAAAGGAAATAATAATAATAATAATAATAATAATAATAATAATAATAATTATTATTATTATTATTATTATTATTATTATTATTATTATTTTTATTGTTATTATTCTGGGGCTCGCCCCTTGTACACAAAATGGACTCGTCCAAGTATACTTATACTACGGAGAGATAGCGTGACAAAAAAGGTCAACACAGGGTGTTCACTCAGAGTTACGAGAGTCCAGAAAGAGAGATAATTATGGCATCCATTTCAGAGACTTGTAAATATATTTTTCTACTAACCCGCATTCCTGGACTACTAATCTTCATTTCCTTTCATATTACGTTTATTACACGTGTTTTCCTATTTCTATTACAGGCGTTGTTATTTATTTGTGCCGGATACCATCCCCGGAATCCACAAAAACAACAACAACAATAATAATAATAATGATAATAATAATGATAATGATAATAATCGAATACCATGTACGCCAAACGAGTAAAACTGAAAGCAAAACAACTTGGCCAAATGAAATTAGAAAAAAAAAACTAAAAAACTCGGAGGACAAGGCGTTGCATCACAAATACCTAAAAATAACGAAAGAAGCAAATGGGGACCACATCAGTGGCTGAGGAGCACCGGGTTGAA
Organism: Acanthosepion lycidas; assembly: GCA_963932145.1. Lineage (NCBI taxonomy): Eukaryota > Metazoa > Mollusca > Cephalopoda > Sepiida > Sepiidae > Acanthosepion > Acanthosepion lycidas. The sequence continues at coordinate 129,963,002 of OZ010580.1, read as the reverse complement.
AGCTGAGACAGAAGGCCTAATTATTGCAGCTCAGGATCAAATCCTCACAACCAGATCCTATCATTGTCACATAATCAAGAATGGAACTTATACGAAATGCAGAATCTGTAGAAAATATGATGAAACTGTCGACCATACGATCTCAGGATGTCTGGAACTGGCAAAAATACCCACAGGCATAACAAGGTAGGGACATACGTGCACTGGAAGATATGCAAGAAGCACAAAATCGAAACTACTGAGCGATGCTATGAGCATCAACCAGACACAGTTATCCAAAATAACTATATAACTATCCTCTGGGACATGTCATTCCAAACAGACAGGGGTAAAAGCTAATAGCCCTGATATTATCATAAAAGACAAGAAATAAAAGGAAGTGTATTCTTATTGACATAGCAGTGCCATTTGAGAGAAACACATCCATGTAAATTATCGAGAAATTGTCCAAATACAAGGACCTGGAGATCGAGATTAACAGAATGTGGGGAATGAAGATTAAGACTGTACCAATAGTAATCCGAGCACTGGGCCTCGTAAGAAAAGTAATGAACAATTTTAATAACAGTGTCCCAGGTAACATCAACATGCAATCGCTCTACTAGGAACATCCCATACACTAAGAAAAGTGCGAACATTTAAATGACAATTGTCCTACAAGGCCTAAGGACGATAGTTTGAACCCGGCTCTACTGGATACAAAGCAGGAAGCATAACATACACAAATAATAATAATAATAATAATAATAATAATAATAATAATAATAATAATAATATCAGCCAGACCCGGTTATAGAGCTAGGACCTGTAACAATTTTATGGGACTTTACACACAAACAGAACAATCAAAGTTAATCGCCCATCGGGATCAGATACATCAAAAACAAAATCTCTCTTTATATTGGTATGACAGTTCTTGCAGATTGTAAGATCTTCAAGCAACTATCAAAATACAAGGATCTCGAAATGGAATTCTAAAAAACGTCGCTTATAAGGATATCAATAATCCCAGTAGTATTTCGAGGCCTCGAATTGATTGAAAAAGGTTCCAATAGACTCATTGAAGCCATTCCTGGAAGCCCATGTCTTAAAGAAGTAAAAAAAGCAATTCTCACAAGTACAGCTCACACATTAGAAAAAGCTTTATCTATGTAAAATGTGTGTGATCTTAGGATTTTTTTTTCTTTTTACAAAAAGCAGCAGTAGAAAATGTCATGAAGCCATTTCCGGCCTTAGTTGGCACCAGAAATGAAATTCGTAAACAACAGAAATCACAGGAAATAATAATAATAATAACAACTAAAAATAGCAGTAGAAACATTTCTATTTGAATTTCCAAATGAATCAACTTAAGTTAATGATTGAATCATCTCACGGCGAGTTCCATATCCTTGAAAATTTCCCTATAAATATTTGGCTGTAAATACTTGAACAAAATATTACAATAACCATCATGTATAAAAGCACGTCATAATTTAAAGAAGTAAGAGGGTACAAATTAATAGATTCAAAATTGACACAGTTTTTCCATTTCACTGAAGCAGACGTTAAAAATATGACCTTCCATTTCTTTCTTTCTTTCAATACCAAACAGCGCCTATGATAATATCTTTTCTTCTGTCTTTCTTCGCAGTCAAAAAGGAATAGCCAATTGTTTATCTGAGGAAATGGAAGCACGTACAAAACGTGCTAATTAATGAACTAACAAAAACTAAGGAACAAATATAAATAATAATAATAATAATAATAATAATAATAATAATAATAATAATAATAATAATAATTCCAGCTGTAGTTGGATTGATTGAAAAATATTCCAATAGACTCATCCACGGAATCCCTGGTAGCCCATGCCTTAAAGAAATACCAGAAATTGTACCCACAATTACAGCCCACACATTACGAAGGGATTTATCTATTTAAAATGCGTGATTTTTCTCAAAATTGTTCAGTGGAACATGTCATGATGCCATTTCTAACCTTAGGTCTCTGGGCGGGACCCGGAACGAAGTGTGTACACACCAGGAATCAAGGGAAATAAAACAATAATAATGATAATTATAATAATAATACCAGTGCTCCATACGGACATATTAAAACTAACGCCTGATTGTACCCACCTCAATACAACATATTCGACGATAATACGGATGTGATACGGAAATCCAATTGTAAAATATGTTTAAAAGGGATGAAACCCCTTATTATATAAAAAGAAAAACAAGTAACCTTCCCTTAATAGCATAAATTCTGAACATTGGCGCATAATAATCTAGAATGGTGCATATGTAGGAAGCATCAACTTGAAGTCGACGAGGAATGCTACCGCCAGAAGCCAGAGAAGTTGGTGGAAAACGACCAAGTGAAAGTCTTGTGAGATTTAAACATTCGAACAGGCCGCCTACTTGTAACCACCAAACCAGACAAGTCTTTGACAAAGAAACAAGAAAATTCCTCCTCGTTGATTTCGCTCTTCCTGGTGATCATAAAATCAAGATTAAAAACATCAAGAAATGCACCAAATTCCGTATTAAAGATGCCAGACTGTTGCGGCCGCTATTAATCCAGTTGACATTTGGGCGTCGGAGTCTGTATCACAGAACTTCAAAAATCGGAATAAAAAAGAGTAACCCATCTCTTCAGAAGTCCGCCTTGCTTGGTACTGTAAATATTCTGCGAAAAACGCTCTCTGTCTGAGGCCATAGATATCACCCATAATACAATTAAAAACCATAACCGCGCGAAATAATAATAATAATAATAATAATAATAATAATAATAATACATGCCTCAAGGAAATACAAAAAATTGTTCTGACAAGTACAGCCCACACTTTGCGAAGGGCTCTATCTATGTAATTTTTATTTTATTTTATTTTATTTTTTTTATTTTTTATTTTTTTGTCAGTGAAAAGTGTCATGATGCCATTTCTAACCTTAGGTCCTTGGGTGGGACCCGGAAAGAAATGTGTAAACGCCAGAAAGCAAGAAAATAAAAATAATAATAATAATATGACTATTACTACTACTACTAATAATAATAATGATACTACTACTAACAATAATAAAGGTGACCTACTATTGAACATGCAGTTGCATGGATAACTAGAAAAAGCAACGGAAGGATGGAAGAGCCATGGAGTCTCTTAGGAATGGTTGAAGCACGGTGACCCGAAATGAGGCACTGAAACTGTACTCCTAGCAGCGCGGAATCAAGCCTTATTGTGGAGGGGGGAGTCATAGCCAGCAGCATCTAGCACACGGTATGTCACCCAGTGTTTAGACTTTGTAGCGAGAAACAAGAGAATGTAACATAGACCATCAGTGACTGTGAAATGCTGACACAAAAAGAGTACAAATGCAACATGGCAGGGTTTGTCTTAACTTGTGCAATAAAATATGCTTATAACGCGTCCAAGTACGATCACATACCATCGAGACTAATGGAAGGAAAAGGCAAGTCAAAGATAATCTGACATGATGCTTTTCAAAAATGATCCTGTTCTTTAATATCAACCAGTTATAGACGTCCTCCACTGAAAATGTTTGCCAAATAATAGATGGGTCCATACCTGCTGACTAAAATATAACAGCAAAGCGAATCAGGATCTAATCTGAACTCAGATTATGGAAAATGTCAGAGAAAGATTAAGTATTTAAGCACATGGCTCCATCCCATTGAAGTTTAAAGAATAGGTTGAGTAAAATAATCTTTACGAAAAAAAATATACCTTATTAGGTATAGTAAGCAAAAATTTGCATATAAGGTATAATAAGTAAAAAATCTGCTTTAATAGGTATAGTAAGCAAAAATTTGCCTATAAGTTATAATAAGTAAAAAATCTGCTTTAATAGGTATAGTAAGCAAAAATTTGCATATAAGGTATAATAAGTAAAAAATCTGCTTTAATAGGTATAGTAAGCAAAAATTTGCATATAAGGTATAATAAGTAAAAAATCTGCTTTAATAGGTATAGTAAGCAAAAATTTGCATATAAGGTATAATAAGTAAAAAATCTGCTTTAATAGGTATAGTAAGCAAAAATTTGCATATAAGGTATAAGTAAAAAATCTGCTTTAATAGGTATAGTAAGCAAAAATTTGCATATAAGGTATAATAAGTAAAAAATCTGCTTTAATAGGTATAGTAAGCAAAAATCTACCTTATAAGGTATAATAAGTAAAAAATCTGCTTTAATAGGTATAGTAAGCAAAAATTTGCATATAAAGTATAATAAGTAAAAATTCTGCTTTATTAGGTATAGTAAGCAAAAATTTGCATATAAGGTATAATAAGTAAAAAATCTGCTTTAATAGGTATAGTAAGCAAAAATTTGCATATAAGGTATAATAAGTAAAAAATCTGCTTTAATAGGTATAGTAAGCAAAAATTTGCATATAAGGTATAATAAGTAAAAATTCTGCTTTATTAGGTATAGTAAGCAAAAATCTGCCTTATAAGGTATAATAAGTAAAAAATCTGCTTTAATAGGTATAGTAAGCAAAAATTTGCATATAAAGTATAATAAGTAAAAATTCTGCTTTATTAGGTATAGTAAGCAAAAATTTGCATATAAGGTATAATAAGTAAAAAATCTGCTTTAATAGGTATAGTAAGCAAAAATTTGCATATAAGGTATAATAAGTAAAAATTCTGCTTTATTAGGTATAGTAAGCAAAAATCTGCATATAAGGTATAATAAGTAAAAAATCTGCTTTAATAGGTATAGTAAGCAAAAATTTGCATATAAGGTATAATAAGTAAAAAATCTGCTTTAATAGGTATAGTAAGCAAAAATTTGCATATAAGGTATAATAAGTAAAAAATCTGCTTTAATAGGTATAGTAAGCAAAAATTTGCATATGAGGTATAATAAGTAAAAAATCTGCTTTAATAGGTATAGTAAGCAAAAATTTGCATATAAGGTATAATAAGTAAAAAATCTGCTTTAATAGGTATAGTAAGCAAAAATTTGCATATAAGGTATAATAAGTAAAAAATCTGCTTTAATAGGTATAGTAAGCAAAAATTTGCATATAAGGTATAATAAGTAAAAAATCTGCTTTAATAGGTATAGTAAGCAAAAATTTGCATATAAGGTATAATAAGTAAAAAATCTGCTTTATTAGGTATAGTAAGCAAAAATCTGCCTTATAAGGTATAATAAGTAAAAAATCTGCTTTAATAGGTATAGTAAGCAAAAATTTGCCTTATAAGATATAATAAGTCAAAAAATTGCCTTATTAGTTATAGTAAGCAAAAAATCTGTCTTATAAGGTATAATAAGTAAAAAAAAATCTGCCTTATTAAGTATAGTAAGCAAAAGATTTGCCTTATTATGTACAGAAAACATACTTCCAAATGTACTAGCCGTCTGATGTTAAAAATTACAAAAGATCCTGGATCATTTTTTGCCTGAAAATGGCAGATGCTAACCCCCATCAAGCAGAGTAACTCGTTGTTCCTACTCATTTTAACATTTGCCACTGATATGAAATGAAACAATTGTTTCGAATCAATTATCTGCTGAGAAAAAATTTCGTTCAGCATGCCCTTCCAGACATATTTTTTGCCAGAAACTATGATACACATTTATATGGTTAACATTCGTTCATGCATTGGATATCACATCTAGTCTGGTACTTTTTGCTTTGCATCTGGAGAGTCGACAAAATCCTAAAAGGAATCTGCAATATTAATGATTCTCACCTGGCATCTCGGCGTCAATCACCTTCTAACTGCCGCAGCATGAAATGACTGTGCTTTTTCTATTTTCATGGTAATTGTTCTTGTGAACTGACCTCTTTGGGAATTAGTTAAGATTTCATAGAGACCTCGAGGTATTATGGTAGCTTTTGTAAAAATGGTAAGTAAGAATATATTGTTTTGATGTAAGGAATACTGTGGTGAGTTTGGGTCAGTAATTGTTTAAGATAAGACAGATTGAAGACCAGCCTTCCTCTACACCCCTCTTTTGGCTTTGTGCAACATTTTTTGTATTATTCAAAATAAATATTAGTTTTTTTTTTGGTATGTTGATTTCACATATTTGAGCGCGGTACTAGACTAGCTGATAGGTCTTTTCGCTTTCATGTTGAAATTGAGAGGAAGAGAGGTGTGATTATGCCATGATATCTACTCGCATGTAAGAACTGGAGTTGGAGAATTATTTCCGTTTAAGCAAAAAAGGGGACTCAGATTGCTATCTGTTCAAAAGGCAATCTGATTGGTTGATTATTATCACGTAATCAGGCATAGTAATTCTTGCGCCAAAAAACTGATGATCCAATATACACACACACAAACACACACACATATATTAAAATTAAAAGATATAACGAGATAGCTCGTAACCTTTAAAAAAATAATGTGTATATGTCTGTGTCCGTGCGTGTGTGTGTGTGTGCGTGCGTGTGTGTGTGTGTGTGTGCTTGTAAATATATAAATAATAGATATAAATAAAATATATTTTTATAAAGACAGTATGGATAAAGACAAAAGCCAAGCTTTTCTTTACCGTCGCGTTTCGTCCACTGAGTGGCTTTATCAAGGTAACTGTAAGGCTCTTATTTTGCTGCATGTATTTATAAACAGAAGTAAAAATTTTGCCTCTTGCTTTCCAGGCAATTATTAAACGAGTGACATTGCATTTAAAAATTTGAATACAGTGTTACTTGTTATCGACTGATTATTTAAAAAAAAAGTTTTGAATGCTCAGAGATTTTGAAGTTTTTTGTAAATTTCATGGCTAGAGTTGAAATGAATTAAGCCATCATGAGCTGCTCATTTGATGAAAATCAATCCAAAATTAATCAGCATTGACCTTTCAGACATAGGTCAGTTTACTATTTGGAATTCTAGTTATACATCATCAAGATTTGATAACCTAGGGGCTGTTTAGCTTGGTTGGTTCATTTTGTTTAGTGCCATAACAACGCATATAGGTTAATTAATGCTAAAGTCTAAATATGAAAATTCAAACATTATAATTAATTCAAGAGAATGACATTATTTCAGGATTTAATTATCATTACTCGGGTGCATTCTTTTAATCAAATAATCTTACAAAATCAAACGAGGAATAGAAACTTGATTAATCATAGTAATTTTTGACTATATATGCCATTTTTTTCAATTTTAGTATAAAAATGTATCGTTGGTCATTTTACTATAAAAATGCAGTTGTTGATTTTAATATAAAAATGAATAGTTGCTTATTTTATTATAAAAATGTATTGTTGGTCATTTTACTATAAGAATGTATTGTTAGTAATTTTACTATAAAAATGTATTGTTGGTCATTTTACTATAAGAATGTATTGTTAGTAATTTTACTATAAAAATGTATTGTTGGTCATTTTACTACAAAAACTAGTAATAAACAAAATGACTGACGCAATTCTTCCAATATTTTTCAACACTTAACAGAATAAAATAAATAAAACTATTAATAAAATTATAAAAGTAAAAAGGCTTCATCTAAAAAGCAACAATAATAAGATGGAGTAAAACTAGTAATAAAATAATAATAGTGAAAATGCTTCATCCAAAAAGCAACAATAATAAGATGGAGTACTAGACTGGCGTCGAGATCTCATCAATTTAAAGTTAAGCTGTTAAGATGTAACCATAAATTCTATACTAATAGTTTCTTTTCTCGCAATTCCGGCTTGTGAAACTCAATTCCGGCACCATGTTTTCTAGCCAACTTTAATCTGTAAAAAAAAAAAAATGTAATGTCAATCGCTATCTACCTGTCACCTGATTAGTCTTTCCTTTTCCCGCTCTTTATTAATGTACCTGTTCTTAAGTCTTTCACACCTTATAACTCCCTGTTTGTTTATTTCCTTGTTTGGGGTGATACCGATTTAAAAAATAAAAAAATAAAAACAGTAATAAAATAATAATGAAAATGGTCCATCTCTAAAGCAACAATAATAAGTAAGATAGGGTAGAACTAGAAATAAAATAATAATACTGAAAAGCTTCATCTAGAAACTTCCTTTCCTTTTTCCTATCGCTTTCTTCCTACACTCGTACATTCTATTTTTCAAAAGTGCTATAAATAACTCCCAGATATGTTTCTTTCCTCAAAGGAACCTTAAACTTTAAACTAATATTCACTAGTCAACCATTTGAAATATAATAGGTTGTGTCTTCGAGCTTTCTTAATCGGGGAAATAAAAAGGAAAGAAAAAGAGTGAGTCGGAAGTCTATCGGACGTTTTAATGTTGGGTTATTTTGATCGCTTCGTCAAGTCTGTAGTCATCTGATGCCGGATTTTATCACGTAATATAAAGCCTAGTATATCTGGTTTCTTTACGTTGGCACTAACAGAAGAAATCAATTTCACTTTTGAGATGTATTTGTCAAATTGTTTGATGAGGTCAGATAAAGTCCTTGAATTAGGAAAGTCTGTGATTTTTTCTTTTTCAAATTTCCGCCATTTTTCTTTGTTTGGATTTGAGTTTTCGTTTTAACATCTTAAGATTATCATAATCTATTAACATAAAATGGACGTAGCTGATTATAAAGAATTTATAAAGTAGTTAATATTGTTACAACACAAAAATTTCTTTCGAACTTGGTTCCAGAAGAATATTTCAGAAGAATATTTTTCTGTAGACGGTATTTTATCGTATTTGTGAACTTCCACGATTTGTAAGCTATGATATTTTTTATGTGCTTGTTGCTGTGAAATAATAATAATAATAATAATAATAATAATAATAATAATAATAATAATGCGGTGCAATACTTTCAACATCCTTAACTGAACCATAGCTGACATGAAAGGAATGGATGTCAAAACGAGAAAGCTTCTGACTTGGTACGACACCTCAAGACCGATGTTTATCATTTGTATGTTCCCAGATCCGAAAGAGGATTAATTCAACTAGAACGGTTTTATAAAACGGCAACAATCGGTCCTCAAAAATACCTAGAACTATAGAAGACCGGTCCCTTTCAAAACACATGAAAGAAAAAAAAAGAAACTTTATTCTGTTATAAAAAAAACAACAAAAAAAAAAACAGCAAATTGAAAAGGGAAATTCAAGTGGATGAGGAAGAGTAAGTAAATCATAAAACATTTACGGCGTTAGATAAAAAAAGGAAGGCTGCAAATATATGTACAATGGCCAAAATGCAGAATTGATAGCAAATAAATTTCTTCATTGTCAATACTCTGTCAGCGCCAAACAAGCTGATACAGACTCCATACCAATCAATGATTGCGTAGTGCATTATTAAAGGCTGGAACCGAACGTTTTTTCTTGTGACACAGGACCAATATTTGCCAAATATAAATTATCAATCAAGCATTTTGAAAAACTGTGTTGAGCTCAAATGCAGATTCTGTGATGAATACCCAGAAATAATGTTAGTAATATTACTACTACTACTACTACTACTACTACTACTACTACTACTACTAATAATAATAATAATAATAATAATAATAATAATAATAATAATAATAATAATATGATGATGTAAAAGAAACACGGTGGAGTAATTGATAGCGGCTTGGATTGAAGAATCGGAGAGCCCAGTTCGAACTCCAGTCGGATAAATTACATTACCTGGGGAAAGTTATGGATCCTACTCTCCGCCTAGCTGTGGGTAAATAACCGGATATATTGGATTCTATGGCCTTAGGTGTCACCCGTCTAGGATAAAGTAACTCTGAATTCAAAAACTGTATGCAGCCCTGGCGTACGTAGCACATACTATACAGCTAATGAAAGGATCGTTCGTATTGGTTTAATGATTCCGTATGATGATGACAAAATGAAACAGCAAAGAAGTAATATGTCTATCATCCAAACACAGACGGTGAAATACGTAATATAAAATTATGGGATGTAACGATACACCCCGATAGGAGAAGAAAATCAAAAAGACCAGCCATTGACAAAAACAATTGTGTTCCCTGATAGACACGGAAATACCAACTGACCATAATGTACTCTTTGAAATTTATGATCTCAAATTACAAGGATCTTTAAATAGAAACACAAAAGTTGCCGGACATGAAAGTCACTACTAACCCAGTAGTGATGAGAGCACTCGCTCTAATAAACTAAGGAAATGACATATTCTCTGTTCAAATATCACGTAAGCCTTTGTAAAAGGAATTTATTTTAATAATTTCACCAGAAGGAAGTCAACAAAACCACTATGTCGCAAGGGGTTATTGAGTGTGAAAGAATATTAAAGAGAGAGAACAATAACAGAACAGGAATTAATAAGACAGAAGATAGCAATTGATATTGCATTTAAATCTTTCAAGATAAAATTTGTCTGGAAAGCAAGTGACCAGAAGAGAGCTATACAAGTGAGAAGTGCGGGAGAAGAAACTGTTACTATAATAGTTACGGTCTATATCTAGCCATTTCAACTTCAATATGATACTTATAAACCAAACTAGTCTTCTTCTATGTGCCGTGTCCCTTCAGGGCGTAGGGGATCATGGCTCTCCACAATTTCCGCTTCTTTCTAGCTCTTAATATGTTTTGTCTTTTTGTTGTCTCAGCAAAACCCTGTTCGTTTCATCTATTTACTCAAGATCTCTAGATAGGTTACTCGTTGATTTTCTCTGTATTCCTTGCGTTCAGAGTCCTGTGGATATCAAAGTTTTCAAGCCAACTTTCCTCGTCATGTACCCCATAATTTTCATCTGTCTCTTCCTGACGTGAATTGCAATTGTCTTTTAGTTTTCTGTAAAAATTAATCGTTGCTCACATGTTTCGTCCATTGTATTCCCATCATCCTTCTGTAGAACCACATATCTCCTACTTGAAATTTCTTCTTCATCTGTGAGGAGATTGTCGAGTATTGACTACCATATAGGACGAGTGATATTCAGTACTCTTTTCTATTTTTTTCTAACGAAATTTTCATGTTTCTTAATACTTTGCTTAGCTTTTGGAAGCCACTTTTTGCTATTCGAATGCCTTTTCGAATTTCAGTGTCGCACTTCCCGTTCTCTGTTAAAAAAACTTTCCAGATATTTAAATTGTTTGATTTTGCTCTTCCTTTTTGGTAACAGCCATCTATTCCGTCTTCAGATTGATGTGTAGTCTTTTCTTCTTGATTTCCTTTAACTCGTTCTGTAATTGGTCATCTACGTATCTTTAATGTTAAGGTTGCGGCCGCGAATAATGGATCCTGGTTGGACTTTAAATACTTTCAGAATGATATCACTATATAAGTTGGATAAGTCTAACTGAGACTGTTACCCCATTTTTGATTTTAGTATATTTATTGAACACGGGATACCAAATTCAAAAAATTGTACTCGTCTTGGTCATCTTGGAATTTTTCGCTAGTTAATTAGTTACTAAAAGGAATTAATCAAAGAGCTTAGTATAAATCACATGGAACTCTCCATTCATTCTGTTCATTCCCACTTGGCGGAATATTCAGAATCTACCTCATGAGGATAGTTACGTATGCAAATTACTACCCGCCATCATATTACGCACGTTTCAGTTCCACGACTTGGAGTTGGCAGCGTAACATTTGTTTTGACGCGTTGATTACCAGTACAACCGTTTTCTCTTTACAAAACAAGCAACGTTTGTGCTTATAGGTTTTTGTAGATTTTTTTACTTGAAATTTAAAAAAAAAAAACTTTGAAAAAGACAGACATACTCTCTGAAATATTAACACTGTCAACCACTGCGCTTGCCTTTTCTTTTTCTTTTCTTAAAACGCGATGTTCTTTTAAGCACTGAAAGATATTGAAAGAGTTACATGAATCATTTTGTTTAATAATAATAATGCCGTAAGGTACCATACACACAAAAAGTCAATCACTACAAAATGTAGGCTTTATGGTGAATACTCTTAGAATGTGATTCACTTGATCAGTGTTTGCAAAATGCTAGCTCAAGAAGAAAATGAGTCGCTATGACAAGTTATGCTGTTACATACATTGGTTATTGTGTCGAAAGTATTGTGTGGTCACTCACATCGAAGCAGCAGAAATTAGCCTTATGTCCAGGGAGATAAAAGCATACTCGACAGGAAACAATACGTATATAAATAACAGGAAAGTATGGCAAATTGTATGTTAATTTCATGCAACTTATTTACATTTTTTGTGTGTATTGTTGAGTGTATTTTTTTAGGTTAGAGTTGTTTCATGCGACATGTAATGAGAGGAAGAAGTTACTTTGTATCACTGTACCTAATATCTCAGAGAGAATTCGGACACGTGTTGCCCGTACCAAAGTTCGTGGCGAAGAGAATGAATTTAACGTCTTTTGACGGGATATCCGTATTTCCGACAGGAACGGTTTTGTTGAATAGTTGGAGAGTTTTTTTTTTTGATTTTTTTATTTAATTTAATTTAAACAAAGTTTAAATGTTATTGTTTTATTTTATTTATATTTATTATTATTTTATATTTTCTTTTTATTTATTTATAATAATAATGCGCCTACCGTATGGATATAAAGTGGGGAAAAGTTGTACGTTCATGGGAAATCAGAACGATTGAATAATCTGAAAAAAAAACACAATATTTTGAGACTATGATTTTCAAACGAGCAGGCTAATACACCACCGCAGTTAGGATAATATTGAGCAAGAGAACAAAGGCATTGGGATCAAGGAATAAGACAGCTGGTATCAACCATTAAGATTTGACCTGTAGGGCTGACGTGAGGGGAGGCTTTCGATTTGCTTGATATTATGACGTTATCAAGCACTGTCGTTTATATTTGATAGTGAAAGCAATTATAATGTTGTAGGTTTAGAACCAAACTGAAAGACGGTGTGAAAAATTTGATACTCACATGACATATTCACGACAAGAGAAAGAGTAAGCGAGTTATGGTGAATGGATGACATGATGTGAAGGGGATAGCGAAAAAGAAACCTTAAGAGATCTTCAAAGAAAAGGAAGTTTTTGAAGGCCATGATTACCCCCCCCTCGAAGGAACACGGTACATAGAAGAAAAAAATAACGTTTTCTAATTTTGATGTCAGTTCACTTTACCTGTGCTGCTAGTATCACGTAACTTAATACTACCTCCACTATGGTCGGACCATTGACGAGGAAACCAATTCCCCCGACTCGATTTTTTTAGTGAAGGGTGTGTCCAGACACGCTGCAGGATTATTAAGACCTGTCAAAGAATGGATATATTAGGTTGGTGCAAAAATAATATCGTTTTCTCACATAGTAACATATGTGAGAAAACGACATTATTTTTGCACCAACCTAATACTTCCATGTACGGTCAAAAACCATCTAGCAGGCTGGGATTCGTAATTATATATATATACACAACTGCGCTGATGATACGGCACTGTTGAGTGGAGGGCTACCTAGATTGGATTCAAGGCCCATGTCAACAGTTACACGTCCATGACCAAGGGAACCGTTCAAGTTAGAGAAGATCGGCTGTAGTTTTACCCGGAGAAGAATGAGCTCCGTCAGATCTACTTGCCTAAAGAAGGAATACTTCTTCGGGTTTCAATAACAGGAACAGGTCAGGTGCACAACTGCCCTTTGACGGTACGACCGCACACAATCATAATGATGACGTGAAGGATTTTCACGATTTTGATGTTTTAAGCTATTTTGTAATTTATACTATTATATTCTGACAACTGTCCCCATCTTTGTGGTTGCTAACAAAGCGTTTAGGCCCTTGTACTCTCCGGCCTTCCTCAGGTGTATATTGAACTGGGGAAACTGAACCGTTTTTTTTTTATCTAAAGGAGTAAACTGTTCTCATTCAGCTGCTACTGTCTAGTTATATCTTGTCTAGTCATTTTTTTTATTTCGTACTGTTCAATTATTTCTCGCCCATTTTCGCTAAGTGCAGGTACACACTGCCCGACCCAAGGATTAAACTCAGAACTACTAGGCCACCCAATTCATAAGCCAACGCTTTTATACACAAGTTCATTCTCCTGTAGGACAATTAGCTATTTCGTGTTTAGGACAAATTTATATCAAGTAGGTTTAAGGCGGACTAAATTTCACGGTTTTCCTATTTGAAATTTTTGATGAATCTTAATTCTTCAGTCAATGATTGAATAAACGCATAGCGAGTTCTAAGACAATAAAATATCCGTAGAAATTCCCCTGTCACATCGTTAAATAGTTGAGCTAAACTTTAACAAAATTTTGCAATAACAATCATAGATATGAAAACTGGTTGTTATTTTAAGAAGTAAGCGGGTACGAATGAAAATATTTGAAATTGTCGAATTTTTCCATTTCATTGAAACTGACGTTAAAAACTTTTATCTTCCCTTTTTTTTACGAAGATCAAGTAGCGACATTGATATGTCCTTTCTCTACTCCCACGATCAAAACAGAATAGCCCATTTATTTATGAGGTATTAGCAGAAAACGTTAAACACTTCTATGTTTCTTTCTTTTCTTTTTTTTTCACTGAAACCAAGTAGCGTCTCCGTTATGTCGTTTGTCTTTCTACGCGGTCAAAACGAAATAGTCCATTATTAGCAGGACATAACAGCTGCGCGAACTAAAAGACTAACAAAGGGAGCAATAAGCATATAGGCATTAGTATTTGGTGATTTTCTAAGCGTAGTTTAAACCTGGCACAAGGCCGAACGTGTTGAGCCAAGAACTAACTCCTCAGTCGTAACTGATCTAACGAAACACTCTTGCTAACCATTACAACATGTCGAAATTTCCAAAGCATAATTAGTATATAATTTTAAAATGCCACATTGAATTTCTGTTAAAAAAAAAAACTGAAATCTGAAGCTTTTTTTTTTCTCCCAAAAAGTTTTGTCTTCAGAATAAGGGTACGTTTTATACACCGGTGCGTCTTATATTCCAAGAAGTAAGGGAAGATTAACATTTATGTACATGCTTCTTTAAAATGTACAGTATGAAAATGCGTTTCACTGTTATAAGTGCTTTACGACATTCAGCTACGCTTTATCTGCAATATAAAAATATGCAGTAATATACTCCCGTTTTATTGTGTCTATAACTTTCTCTCTTGTGCCGTTCTACATTGTAGTTTTATCCCGAATAGCCCAAATACCTTAGAGCATTACAAGCCGAGAGTACACATCTGCTGACGCGACTTA
Source organism: Acanthosepion lycidas (assembly GCA_963932145.1). Lineage (NCBI taxonomy): Eukaryota > Metazoa > Mollusca > Cephalopoda > Sepiida > Sepiidae > Acanthosepion > Acanthosepion lycidas. The sequence continues at coordinate 129,947,912 of OZ010580.1, read as the reverse complement.
AACAGAGTCACGTGACTGCTGCCTATTCTGGCTTAAAGGTCAGCACCCCGCGTTTTTACACAATGCATAAGATAGATCTTCTGATAAATTAACATTCTGCCTCTCTTCTGTTTGGGGCACACCAAAATAAATAAAAATAAATAAAAATAAATAAAAAGTAAATGGCGAGGCCACGGTCTGCTTCTCGATACTATCAGCGTGCCACATTCCCTCAGAGTCAATTGTAGAATCTAAGAATTTGCTCGTAAATTGTTTTCTATAAACGAACCGAAGATAATGTCACGGTTGCTAATTTTCGGAATATCGCTGGCTGACTATCTTTCCACGGTGGAGAATTTGATATTTTTTTTTTTGTTTTCTTTTCTTTTATATTGCGAAAAGGTTTGATTCGAGAATTAGACATAAAATATATCTCTTTTGTTTGTTGAGCTCAACGTTAGCTCCTGACCACTGACAATCCCCTTGTTCATGAACTGATTTTCAATGCAACTCAATGCAAAAAATTGCCGTGCACTTAGAGAGGTAGTCAAGTTTTAATCTGCGGAAAGTGGAGACTGTACAGCCTAACCGACTTCATTCAATTAATTACCACACTTATTTCTTTTTAGCGCTATTGTTCCTAAAGATTCCAGTAATGGGTGCGCTATGGAAAAAACGGCTTATTCTCCCATTTGCATCATCATTATAGAAATTATTATATCAATAATATAATAACACCGTATTTCACAGACAGAACGGAATAGCGAAAAGAAAAAAAAAATTACAAACATGCTTTGTTCACGTGCAAAGTCGTACATATATTTATACATACTTATATAACTTCGTCCCACATAGAGAAATTATGACATTTATGCAATAACAAGCAGTGTGTAAAAAAGGGAGCCTTATATGTCCCGGAGAGAAAACTGGAGTTACTGTGGTTTCTCTGAGAACCTTATGTATTCTCCTCGAAGACTTCTTCTCCGGGTTTTTCATCGTCATTCTATACCCTGATACTCATCGGCCGTCAAGGTGACACTCATGATTCTTTTTCTCAACGAAAGGGTGATAATCGCCTTTTGTATACTTCCATCACATTGTAGTAGCAGGTGTTTTATTGAGTCAGTTATGTGCCATGCGTGATACACGCTTAGGCGATCATGTATCTTTCGATACATGACTGACGAGGCAGATTTTTCCCGCAGTAGGTTGCCATTTCTTTCTGCTGTAGACCAGTTGGCATCCAAGGCTATAGAACCCGACTGTGTCCTGCTATTTACCCGTAGCCGGCGGAGAAGAAGAGGATTCATACCTTTCCCAAGGGTATTAGCACGTAAATGAATGCAATAGATCCGACTGGAATTCAAACTAGACTCTCCGATTCCTCAATCCGAGCTGCTATCCATTACTCCACAGTTTTATTAAGAAAGGAAAAAAGGTGTATAAACCTGAACGCAAATTTACCGTGGAAGACTCAGAAATTCGTGCACTTTCTATAAATTTGGGGCTTAATATATATATATTTTTTTAATTAAACATGCATCCTTACTCCTAAAGTTGAAATTATTTTAAGGCTCATTACGATAAAGGACTAATTCATTAAATGCAATCATTTTCTTAATCATTTCATCCCAAGTAAATTAATAACAACATTAAGACGCAAGGTGTATTGTTACGGATTGTTAGAGATTATGTGAAAAATACTATTAAGGACAAATGAAAATAAATAACAAGAAATAAGGAGACAGAAGATAACAATTAATATTGCTCTTAATGTTTTGAGGATCAAAGTTGATGGGAAACAATAAGCTGGAAGAGTTTTCCATAAGTACTAAGTGCAATAGAAGAAACAGTTAGCATAGAACTTACGGTTGAAAATGGATTTCAAACACTACCCTGTCTCTTTTCTATAAATAATTTCATGATTGTTGCTATGAACGTTCGTCTTTGGTACCTCACCTTCACAAATTTCAGCGTAGTACTTAATTGGCAGTTAGGTCTCGTCGTTTTACTGTTGAAAATTGTAATATGTAACCACCAGATCCATTTTTAGAAATTTTTTATTTCGGGTCACATTCCAACTATAATTTAAAGGTCCTTGAAATAATTTTCATTAGGCCAAGATAGTTTTCCTTACATAAACAACAGCAATGGTTGTTCGTTTCTCGCGTACTTCTCGCTTGTGAGACAATCTTTCAGATTCTTGCTTTCCTGTAAATTATGATGTTCAAAAATTGAAATACACTATCAATCGTCATTGGTTTCCTTAAAAAGTGTTCATTTTAGGGTCCTTTCAACTCACCAACATTTTCTTTCACTATCAGTAACCCCTTGCATCTTAGTAAATATACATCTAGCCATTCAACTGTAAAATGATGAGACCTTGCCTCCAATCTAGTACTGAGCTTAAATTCATAAAGTCTAGGTACCATAGAGAAAAGTTCACCAGAACATTTACCATGAAAGTATATATAGAAAAGCCATAAGGAAGCTAGATTACGTCGGTTTGAAAGTGATGAAAATGAGATGCCAGGTTAATGAAAACAGCATTTGCAGAAATATTCTGAAAGAGATAGCTACATAAGAAAAACAAATAGCGGAACCGTTTTTTATATCTGAGATGAGGTACTCTAATTATTTACACCATTTACATTGTTCGGACTGTTGTCCTCATCTTCGTTGCCACATTCACAACATTTCAGCCATTGTATGCTTCAGATTTCCTCGGGATATGTCTGTATTTCTGAGATGAGTTATTGTAATAATTTTTACCATTTACACTGTTCGGACTGTTGCCCTCATCTTCGTTACCATATTTGCAACGTTTCAGACATTGTATGCTTCAGACTTCCTCAGGATATATCTGTATTTCTGAGATGAGGTAGTGTAATTATTTACACCATTTACATTGTTCGGACTGTTGCCCTCATCATCATTGCCACATTCACAACGTTTCGACTGTTGTACACTCTAGACTTCCTCAGGATATGTCTATATTTCTGAGATGAGGTACTGTAATTATTTACACCATTTTCATTGTTCGGTCTGTTGTCCTCATCTTTGTTGCCATATTCACGACGCTCCGGTTTTGTTCAGTGGATTGGAATTTCGAACCGAGCCCTTTATTTGGCTCACCGGGAAAGATTGTTCTAGTTTCACGTGTCAAGCCTCTTCCGGATATCTTAGTATCGAAAATAAAAGGAAATAGCGGATACTGAAAATGGTGGAGAAAACCGTTGACAGCTTTTATAAATATCATACGGACATAAAGAATAAAATATGTATTATATACAAGAATAAAGTATACCTATCACAAAAAATACCTATTACATACCTATATACTATGCTATATAATATATACCCATTACATACCAGTGTTATTCCAAATGTTTTCTATTTTTATATTTTTCCACGATTTTAGAAGCAGGTGATTGCGATTCCATTGTAGAGATTCGACGTCTCCACCAAGAAAAGACTTTCTTTATTGTTTTGCTTGTAGATAGCAATTTAGTCAAACGGCCTTTCACAAGAAAAGGCTTTTAAAAACAAGATATATTTTATTAAATTCCTCTTCGCTGAAAAAATGTTCATTCGATAATTCTTAAGGAGACCAACTAGTGGATTTGAACACAGTTATGGTGTGGGTAATTAATTTCAGCATTGGCAACAGCGACATAATTAACTAGACTGGTCCCTATCGGCCCTGCGCAGCTGCTAACACACCAAATTAAAAACGCTGGTGAAAATGGCGCCATTAATGATGATTTTGTTGAAAAACAGTGTTTTGTAGATGAAAACATGCTTTGTCCAACGGTATTAATTAAATATTATCTTTTTCGCGGAAAGAAACGGAAAGCATTATTTTCGGATCCCCCTAGTACATATATACGCTAGGAGAAGGTTAAATATTATCCTTATTGTCATTCAATAATGCTTAAGGAGACCAACTAGTGGATGCGAGCACAGTTATGGTACGAGTAATTCATTTTAGCAGTGGCGACAGCGATGTATGTAAGTATTTATGTTCCTGGCAGCCTTGCACAGCTGCCAACCCACCAAATGTAAAAACATTGACAAAAACCTGCCCTATCCAAAAGTGTTAATTTTTCTCCCAGTAAATACTATAACTTTCGCGGTAAGGAATAGAAAGAATTATTTTCGAAGCGCCCTAGTCCATGCAGGTACTGGAAAAGGGTTAAGTATTAACTTTGTCGACAAGGAGAAAGTTAATACTTTAGAACGAAAGTGTAAACCAATCCAAAGTGTTTTTATTTTTATTTTTTAATTCCAAGTATTTTCAAGATATTTCTGCCAATCCTAATCACGATTACAGAGGAATTATCCGATCGAAGAATGGGTCGGGTCGGTATCGTCTTTGTTGAATCTGGGTGGCTATTTCTATTTAGAGAGTTTTGACGTGGGATAATACAGCAACTCTCAATAAGTCAGCTCCAGTTTTTGAAACCAGAGCTAATTGTCAGTTCTCATCCATATTTCAACGTGATAGGAAAATCGTTCCTATGATATTTTAAACTTGGATTTCTAAACCAAATATAAACAAATCAGAATATATGATATTGCACAGATAGTCATATTAGTGCTGTCAGTCGTCTCATATAAATAGAAGTAATGTAAAAGGTCCATATCTTGGATCTCCATATAGAAATGGTTTCAAGTCAGTTATATCTTAAAGAGGACAGTCCTTCATCAGTCCTTATCGACTCCTTCTTCGATGAGCAGCGTCGTTTCGGAACATAGGCGATCATGGCCTTCCACAACTTCCTATCTTACTATCATAGTCTTTCTACCTTTTCTAAGGTTTCCGCATCCACGTTTCGCCATTAATTCACACAAGCCCGTCAGGTAAGTGACTCGATGTCTTCGTCTATCTTTCGCGTCCTCGATATGCCCCGTGAGAGTTTAAGTTCACCCAAGAATTTCATGTCTTTTACTGATTCTGAGTAAGTGTTCTTGCTGTTGATGTTTACTTTAAGACTACCTTGTTGCTTACACGTCCCGTCCAAGCAATTCTCACTATCCTTCTGTAGAACCAAAGGTTTCTGATCGGGAGATTGGCGGATTGCCGTTGTTCCCAGATCCACCCTGACCTCAAATCAAAAGTGGAACACTATTAAAGTTTAAAATTAAATTTTTATTGTAAAAATACTAGCAATACAATTTTGTATACAAAATATTACCAACAAAATATATATATATATATATATATATATATATATATATATATATATATATAGTGTAACCCGGATATAAGAGAGTTGTTGGGACCGGAGAAAAAGTCTCTTATATCCGAGTTTCTCTTATATACGGGTTTGGTCTATTTTGTTTTGGTAAGTATGGCTCTAATTTGAGACCAGACAAAATCTGTCTTATATCCGGATTTCTCTTATACCTGGGTCTCTTATATCCGGGTTACACTGTATATATAATTATCAACAGCACCTATTGATAGTAAAATTACCTACAGTATATTTTATATTTATTTGAAGGCATACAAATCCGTTCAAAATATTTAGATTTCAGCATTAACTAACCCATAGAGGTGTTGATATGCCGCTAAACAAAATCAAATAAAATAATCCAAAACAATCAAAATATTTAGATTTCGGCATTAAATAACCCATAGAGGTGTTGATATGCCGCTAAACAAGATCAACTAAACAACCATGATGAAAAAAACACTTTCGTCACTTTAATCCATATAATAACCTGCAATTCTTTAACGGAATCAAAATATAATCCAAATTCTATCTTAAAAAAAACTACAATATAAAAAACGTATATCACTGCTTCTAGTACTTATGTGCACACAAACATGTATATGCATAAAAGTTGAGTCATAATCTACCATGTATTCATTTTTGAAAGATACGAAAAAGAGTAAAAATGAGTTATAAAAAAGAAAAAGACAATAAAAAAGAAGACGATAAAGAAGAAATAAAAGAAGAAAGTTGAAACATATATTTTCATTATTTCAAAGCTCCTGAGAAAATTAAATTTCGGCATTAAATGACCCATAAGATGCTGATATGCCATTAAACAAACAAAACAATCAATCAATCTGCAGTACGACATTTCTGTTGCCACCCGTTTTCTCTTCTGCTGGAGGGAGATTTCCCAGCATTCACTGCCATATCAGAAGACGGATATCACATAGCAATCGAGCGCTCTTTTCTTTGTTTCGTTTATCAGAACCTTAATTAGGGCGCTGCAAAATCATAGGGACATCTACCGAACAACATAATCACATTACTTTAATGTTTCAAACAACAAAAATGGTTAGCGCATGTAATTAAAAGAGAAAACAATTATATAATCAACGTGTTGACTTTCCACACTCTGTTCAGGAAAAGGTTTGGAAGAAAACTCCGATTAGCACGAGAAAGAGCGATAACATCTAGTGGGCTCTTGAAGGCTAATTTCCTGAAACCAAATTTATCAGAGGCAAAGCCATAATGAACGTAATCACAATTTGTCGTGTTGTTTAATGGTAATGAGTTTCTCGGATTAAACATTCAACTGAATATAACATATATATCATCAATCGACAAGGCGATATTTAAATGCGGTAGACTGAAAAAGAAAAACTAAGAAGAGAGCGGGAGGAGAAGAGTGCGAATGTGAATAACAAAAAAGAGGGAGGTGGAAAGGATAACTGGAAGACATAGGAGGAGAAGGAGAAGGAGAAGAATAAAAATAAGGAGAGGGGGATTAAAATAAAAAAGAAAGGGGAGGAGAGAACAAATTGAAAAATAACGTAAAGCAGGGAGGAGGGTAAGGGAGATTTAGAAAGAAGAAGAAGAAGAAGAAGAAGAAGAAGAAGAAGAAGAAGAAGAAGAAGAAGAAGAAGGAGAAGGAGGAGGAGGAGGAGGAGGTGAAGGGGGAGGAGGTGAAGGGGAGCAATAGAATTGAAAATAAATATAATGATAAAGAAGACTGGAGATAAAGAACAATAAAAAAAAAAAAAAAAAAGGGAAGAGAAGATTGATTGATTGATTGATTGATTGATTGATTGATTGATTGATTGATTGTTTTGTTTAACGGCATCTCAACCTTAGTGGTCATTTTATGCCGGAAATGATTTTGAGTGACTTTAAAAGTCAAAAACGCATAGTTGGCAATACCATTGTTTCAAAAACGTACAGCTGGCAACATTATTGCTTCAAAAAAGCACAGCTGGCAACATTATTGCTTCAAAAACGTACAGTTGGCAACATTGTTTTTTTTTGTTTTTGTTTTTGTTTTTTTTATAAAAAATGTATAGCTGGCAACATTGTTTCAAAAACGTATAGCTGGCAACATTATGGTTTTAAAACATATAGCTGGCAACATTATTTTTTACAAAAAGCGTATAGCTGGCAACATTGTTTCAAAAACGTATAGCTTGCAGCATTATGGTTTCAAAAACGTATAGCTGGAAACATTATGGTTTCAAAAACGGATAGCTGGCAAAATTATTGTTTCAAAAACCTTAATTGAGGCCTTACTGTTAGATGTAGTTTATCGTCATACCCGGGACGCGGATGTAGTTTATCGCCATACCCAAGACGCGGATGTAATTTATTGTCATACCCAGGACGTGGGTGAGAGCTGAGGCCTTGCTGTTGGATGTAGTTTATCGTCATACCTTGGACGTGGATGTAGTTTATTGTCATACCCAGGACGTAGGTGAGAGCTGAAAAAACTAAAAACGTACAGCTGGCAACATTATTTTTTTCAAAAAACAAAACGTATAGCTGGCAACATTGTTCCAAAAACGTGTAGCTGGCAACATTATGGTTTCAAAAACGTACAGTTGGCAACATTATGGTTTCAAAAACCTATGGCTAGCAACATTATGGTTTCCAAAACGTATAGCTGGCAACATTATGGTTTCAAAAACGGACAGCTGGCAACATTATGGTTTCAAAAACGGACAGCTGGCAACATTACTTTTGTGAAAAACATTATCTGAGGCCTTGCTGTTGGATGTAGTTTATCGTCATACCCAGGACGCGGATGTAGTTTATTGTCATACCCAGGACATAGGTGAGAGCTGACAAAACTAAAAACTTACAGCTGGCAATATTATTTTTTCAAAAAAAACAACAAAAAAAACGTATAGCTGGCAACATTGTTTCAAAAACGTATAGCTGGCAACATTATGGTTTCAAAAATATATAGCTGGCAACATTATGGTTTCAAAAATGTATGGCTAGCAACATTATGGTTTCAAAACGCACAGCTGGCAACATTATGGTTTCCAAAACATATAGCTGGCAACATTATGGTTTCCAAAACGTATAGCTGGCAACATTATGTTTTCCAAAACATATAACTGGCAACATTATGGATTCAAAAACGGACAGCTGGCAACATTATGGTTTCAAAAACGGACAGCTGGCAACATTACTTTTCCGAAAAACATTATCTGAGGCCTTGCTGTTGGATGTAGTTTATCGCCATACCCAGGACGCGGATGTAGTTTATCGCCATACTCAGGACGCGGATGCAGTTTATTGTCATACCCAGGACGTGGGTGAGAGCTGAAAAAAAACTAGTTCACTATTTACCCATAGCTGGGACCCTAACAGATGCTACCACTCCGGGTCAAGGTGGACCTGGGAACACCAGCAATTAAGAGGTGGTTCCACGCTTCTCAAAACCTCCTGATCAGAGGCCTTGCTGTTGGATGCAGTTTAACGTCATACCCAGGACGGGGAAGAGAAGACAACGGAGGAAAATTAAAAGAAAGAAAAGAAGGAGGAGGAGGTGAGAGTTTCAGAAGAGAAAAGGAGGAGGATGAATGTGGCGGATGAGGAAGAGGAGGTGAGAGTTACAGTAGAGAAAAGGAGGAGGAGGAGGAAAGTAGCGGAGGTGAAAGAGTATGAGACGAGGTGAGACTTACAGAAGATAAATAGAGGAAGAGGAAAATGGCGGAGGGGAGTAAGAGTGGGTGTGAGTTACAGAAGAGAAAAGGAGGAGGAGGAAAGTAGTGGAGGTGGAGGAGAACGAAGAGAGAGAATATTCGAAATTGGAAGGAAGGAAGGAAGGAAGACAAGAAGGAAAAGACGGAGGAGGAGGAGGGGGAGGAGGGATAAGGAAAGTGATAAATGAGGAGGAAAAGGTTGAGGATAAGAAATAGCGTAAGTTTGTCAAAAAAAAAGTTGAATTCGAAGAGAAAAATGTCATTGACAAATTGGTAGCGGCCGGCAGGAATTGCTGGCGTGTGAATCTTAAAACCTTAGAAATGGATAAAAAAAAAATTCCGCAGTTTTTATTTTTTGCTCTGCATTTATGTTATTCTTCTGCAGTTACCCCTTTCTCAACCCCACCCTCCCAATATTTTTTGCTGGGGATGATCTGGGTGGGGACCGACGTCTCTGAACAAACACCGGCATTCCATGGACTTGATGATGCAATAAACTAAAGTCAACGAAAAAAAAAACAAAAAAAAAAACAAAAAACACACACACACGAAGCATCACCTGCAAAAATAAGTGAAAACGTTTCTGGCAAATGGTTAATGAGCCATCTCTGAAAGAATAGATCACTATGAAGAACAGAAAACCAAAATTGTTGCGATAATTTTTTTTTAAATTCACCCCAAACAAGACGATAAATCTACTAAGACGCAAGGGGTTACTGACAGTGAATGAAAACATTAGTGAGTTGAAAGGACCCTAAAATGAACACTTTTTAAGGAAACCGATGACGATTGATAGTATATTTTAATTTTTGAACATCATAATTTGCAGGAAAGCAAGAATCTGAAAGATTGTCTCACAAGCGAGAAGTACGAGAGAAACGAACAACCACTGTTGTTTATGTAAGGGAAACTATCTTGGCCTAAAGAAAATTATTTCAAGGACCTTTAAATTATAGTTGGAATGTGACCCGAAATAAAAAAATTCTAAAAATGGATCTGGTGGTTACATATTACAATTTTCAACAGTAAAACGACGAGACCTAACTGCCAATTAAGTACTACGCTGAAATTTGTGAAGGTGAGGTACCAAAGACGAACGTTCATAGCAACAATCATGAAATTATTTATAGAAAAGAGACAGGGAAGCGTTTGAAATCGATTTGCATACGTTCAAATGATTACATTCTCCAAGAATAAGATCTATAAGAATACGGACAAACCTCTCACCTACGGACTACCCACCGTCAACGGACTTCGGATGTAACGGACAAAATCTACAGGCAAATTAAAAAAAAGTTATGAAGGAAAAAAAAAAACTTCGAAATTGTTATCGATGTATTTAAAAAAAATTGGGGCTTAGCGGAACGAGTCGCATTAGTTCTCAAAGTCACCGCTTGGTGGCGGTGGCAGTCTTTGCAATTGTAAACAAAGACGGGTGTACAGTATATAAAGTACGATACATTAGCGCGTGCGTGGAAAAGTAGCTGCGAGAAATCTATTTTTTATGTTATTTTGATTAATATATCTATATTAAGTATATATTTATTTATGCCATATATACATGTTTATAGTATTTACATTATGATCATAACTACTGGTAGTTACTATAGTGGTTTTATAACTCAAAAATAGTCCCTTTCCATCTACGGACAATTAGTTTTAACGGACCACTCCTTCCTCCTATTATTCCGTTGATGAGAGGTTTGTCTGTATATTATACTGACCTTAATCCAGCAGGTCATCTGAGAGAAGCACCCGATAAGGATCGAACTCCCAACACAATACTTGTGGACGCTGAAATAGGATGCATATTTTTAGTGATTTTACAACATTCCCATCACATTTTCGGTGAATTCGGTTGGTGTGTGCAAGTATACATCGATTAACTTTGTAGCATAACGAACTGGACGAGGGAAGTATAAAATGCCCTATTTCTCAAATAACGGCCGCCGACCGCCGACCGCCAAGCGATTGAATGAGAACGATTGAAACCTTTAGTTGTGGGGCCTTTCGGTTTAGCGGGGATTTTTTGTGAAATATTAAGGCTCTGCAGGGTACTATGGCATTGAGCTGTCTTACTTCGGTGTCCTTCTGAACCAGACTTCATTAAGTGCTGCTTGTTATACATACGAGGGTCGTTCAAAAAGTTCTAAGCCTCACACAGAAAGAAGAGCCATAATCGAACAATTTTGTTGTGGCAAAACACTACCACTTCTTATAAAACTAGAAAAACAAACTAATCCTGATTTCTGTCTTAATTTCTGTGCAGGTGAGGCTCATACAAATGTGAGAGCTGTGTGACAAATCTAAAAATAGACAAAATAGATGCCCGAGCATCTGCAAAAGAAAGGTGTGATATCCATGAAGACATCGTACTGACACTTGCGAAGGACTCCCCCTCCCTATGTAACTGTGAAGAAGTTGGATGCGAAAATCGAACGGGGCAGGGACAGGACAGCACAAAAGATGACCCCTTGTCACGTCGTCTAAAAACCTCAACCATTGATGAACAAGTTGATGCCATCCACCGTATGATTTTGGATGACAGACATCTCACTACCCAGCTGATAGCTAAATCAATATGCACTAGTTCGGGTTCGGTCTATAAATAATTGAGATATTGGGGATCAGACAGCTGTTTGCAAGATTGGTCCCAAGAATGCTGACACCAGTGTAAAAGCTGAAAAGAACTGACATTTCCAGGACACTCGCTTCCAGACTGACCCTGAGAATTCCCATCGCAGATTAGTAACTCAAGACAAAATCTTGTTTCGCCAATTCGAACCTGAATCAAAGATTCAAAGCAAACATAGGAAACAGTTTGGTTCTCCACCAACGAAGAAGTTCAAGAAGGCAGCGTCTGTTGGCAAGGTGAGGGCTCCTGTTTTGGCGAATTCTAAATGGGTAATCATAATTGAGTACCTGGAAACGGGAAAAACTAATTATGGACAGTACAATGCATCAAAATTAAGACAACCGAAGGAAGTAATCAAGACGAAAGACTGGGGTAAGCTGAGGGTCCTTGCTTTGGGGTACCACTTCCGTTCATATTACTCAGGTTGGTGTAGCTGAAGCAGTCAGCTGTTGGTCTGAATTGCTAAGCCATCCTTATTACTATTCACACACAGTTTCATTCAAATCTATTTTGGAAACAATGATTAGATCCTATGTACTGAGTGGGGATATTTGGAGGACCAGGACGCCACCTTCTTCCTTCAATGCTTAAGCATCGTTGGACCAAGTGAGATGATGACAAGGAGAACTATATATATATATATATATATATATATATATATATATATATATATATATATATAAGATTGCGTTTAAACATGTAACAGACGCTGACCTCATATGTCGATTTTATATTTGCATACGCTCTATCTCTTATTGTTAGCACTATATTTCATGAATATAGCATACCTTAAAACTATATATATATATATATATATATATATATATAGTGTAATTTTGAACTTTGATAAAAAAATGGATTCAACCATGAGTTTTTAATTTTCCTTCCACATACAACTAAAACAACTTTACGAGATATTACTTACCAAATATCAGGCAAAATGGCGAACATAAACTAGAGTTAATACAGAAAATAACATGTATCCAATAGTTATGCGTGTCACTGTATATAGTTTTAAGGTATGCTCTCTCTCTCTCTCTATATATATATATATATATATATATATATATGCTTGTATGTGTGTGTGTGTGTGTCCTAATAATAACATTTGATAAAATATGATGGATTCATAAATAAAATTTCATTTCTTCTCTAAAAAATGCTTTGTTTACGTTCGATACGACATTGGTAAGAAAGGAATGTTTAGAGAGTCTGGGAAAGATTTGTGTCTATTAAGTTGGTTTGACGCACATCGGATCTAAAGAGGATTTCATCTACAAAGAGGGACGCAGGTTCTAATTCTGTCGGAGAGCACAAATTTTTTTCTTTAATAAGACTTCTCAAATATTTAGGACGGTAGACGAAAATAAATAAATATACTGTTTAATAAGTAAACAGTGCGTCTACGCAAATATTGGTATCTACTAAAAATAACGTTTAACTATATATATATATATATATATGTAAATTGTAGTAATGTTAAATTTTTATTTCGCGCATGCGCGTTGTTTTTTATTTTGTCGGCTGCACTGTATAGTAGAGTCAGTTGGACACCGTCTGTGAGAAAATGCAATGTCGATTGCTGTCTACTGTCCTCCTGATTACTCTTATGATTATGAGTACCGATCCTTAGCTATGATTAATTAATGATGAACATGTCATTTGCGTTTATGATAGATTTCATTACAATTCTTCCGTTAAGCATGGAGTGTAATTATACATTCTTATTGATCAAAGTAGAGCCTAATAATGTTATAAAAATCTTGGAGAATTCCAATAAGATATCTTTAATCATTTCTAAGATACAACTCTTAATCTGCAAAAAATTAAATGCAATGTCAATCGCTAGATGCTGTCCTCCTGATTACTCTTCTTTTGTTCTCGCTCCTTAGTGATGTTTCTGTTTTCCAATCCTTCCACACCCAGTGACACCCTTCTGTCTTAGTGGATTTACTGCCTTGCTTTAAAAAAAGAAGAAAAAAGAGAGATTTGATGCTCACAATGGGAAGTGATTATATCTACGTAATTCACATTGATTTCATTTATAACTTAGAACAATATAATTTCACTGTGTGACACATCGACACGGTGTAATAGCAAGCTTGTTTCGCTAGACCAATTACGACTGAATAGTAAATTAGAGCCTCACTGGGTGCCCCATACTTGCAGCTTTGTGCCACATCCAAGCAACGCCCAGTAAATCACTGAAAGAAATTAAGAAAATGATATATCTATAATATTTTAAATGGGGTGTTTGAAAACACCCTGGCACTGATATTATTAGACAATACACAACAGGACAAACAGAGAGCAAAGGGAATCTAGTTATCTACCGTTTGTGAGTTCAATTCCTTATCAGGTAATGCAGAATAAAAATGCACCTATACTCTGGTTAAGTAGATAAGACAAGCTAAGAACGAATTGATTAATACGAATTATTTCTCCTAGTATTGACGGTGGAATGAATTTCCGTGAATTGAATAAAGTGTTTGTTTCGAAATTCATGCTAGCTTAACGACTTTGACTATCATCTGATGAAAGGCGGAACAATCGAAACACTTTTTTTTAAAATACTTACCCATTCATTTAATTTTTCAAAATAAATCCATTTTTTAAATTTTATATTTATCCTATAAAAAAACAAAAAAAAAACAAACAGAAAGAACACTAAGGTCTATAAGAAGAAAATTAATGATTAAAAGTACATTTATAATATTTTAAATTATAAGGTGTTGGAAAACTCCGCAGTACTAATTCTGTTGCAACGCCTTACAGTACTAACGAAAGGTTGGAGAGTTTATTGTAACCAATTATTTATTGAGGTTTGAAATTAGAATTTCTTCTTCCCCAAACTGGCTGATATTCAATGTAAGAAAGCTCAGTTTACCCTACTATTTAACCCATAACCGATGACAGACGGATTCATTTCTTTTATAAGGGTATTAGCGCGAAGTGAACGAAACCGACTGTTAGAATTTGAACTTTGAACTTCAATTCTCATTTCCGCGCCAATAATCGTTACGCCGTTCGCACAGGCAGCGTAATATTATTATGGGATGGGTTCATTTCCGCTAAATAACTCGTCTTTAATAGTACACAGCACGCAGATAACATGACGAATTTAAGAAATCATTCCTGCTGAAGGTCTTTAGTTTCATTAACTTAGGAAAAAAAAAATGGGTGTTATTTTATTGAAAGTAAATAACCGCAGACATCTTGTTCTCGTTTCCTTCGACGCCATATTTAATCACCGAAAACAATTAATCTCCCCAGAAACTTGTTTCTCTGTACACTAACTTCAAATCTAATGTGAATCCAAATTAATATGGATGTAGAGGCTATGTTTAACCTTCATACTAGCAAAAACAAATGGATTGTTACAAAGACACCAGTATTATTTTAACTACCATCAACTCTTTGGCAATTTTTATTTTTTTTAAGAAGCGACGATTATAATGTTAATATAATGAAAGTGAATTCATACGCATTCTTTTTCTTAAGAATTTACAACAAAAATATTAAATACAATTTATTTATTAAATTGTTTATTTACACTACATATTTTTCAGATTTTGTCTATATTTCTGAGATGAGGTATTATGTACAATAATTACATTATTCGAACTATTGTCCTCATCTTTGTCGCCATATTTATTACAACGTTTCGGCCGTTGTACGCTCTGGCCTTCTTCAGGTGGTTAGAATGTCGAACTGAACCCTTTATTTCGCTCACTGGGGTAGACTGTTCTAGTTACACGTGTCATGTTTGATGAATGTCAGTTATCAGTTATCTCCTCTTAATTTCCCTCTGAAAGTTCTCCACTGCCTTAACCGAACTCACACTCTTTGGGTCCTGACACTGGATCTAAACAATGGCTTTATCCACTCTGCCATAGTCCGAGTAATGTAAGCAATGTATTTATTAGATTGTTTATTGAATACTGGAATGGTTGGCGAAATATCGTAAATAAAGATTTCTTTATAGATGATTCATATATTTTAATAATTTAGTAAATGATTATAAATGATTATATTATTATTTATGAGTAAAAAAATCATATTTCTTTCTTCATTAATTCCTAAATGATAAATATTGCATCGCATTAGTATTAATTTAATTCTATTATTTTTTTAGAAAGTTTTAAACATAAAATTATTCTTGGAATTAAGCAATCTAATAAATAAAGTGTTTAATATTTTTGTTGTAAATTCTCAAGAACAAAGAAAATATATAAATTCTTTTTCCTGATATGTTTAAGCCTTATAATAATTCTAATAATAATTAAAATATATAAACATTGCCGAGGGAGTGAAGATGGTTAAAATAACAGCGGTGTCGAAAGAAATGCTGTCCGTTTAACACACTGTTTTTTGGCAAGTACAACGGTTAAAATTTGCGATTTAGAATTTAATAACCTAGAATTGAAATGGATGTACCTGGTTATCTGTTAGTTATGTGTCATGCGTGATACACGCTTAAGCGATCATATATCTTTCGATACATGACTGATGAGGCAGATTTTTCCCCGCGGTAGGTGGCCATTTTTTTTCTGAGGTAAACAAGCCACCCAAAGCTATATAAACCGGTCTGTCCTGCTATTTACCCATAACCTGAGAAGAGGATTCATACCTTTTTCCAAGGGTGTTATTACGTAAGTGAATATAATAGATTCGACTGCAATTCGAACTCGGCTCTCCGATTCCTCAATCTGAGCTGCTCTTTTTTTTGCCTACAGTTTTGTGACTGGCATACAACGGCACGAACTGAAAATAATGGATGAGCAATTGAGTACATGAGAAAAC
The DNA here is from genome assembly GCA_963932145.1 of Acanthosepion lycidas. NCBI lineage: Eukaryota > Metazoa > Mollusca > Cephalopoda > Sepiida > Sepiidae > Acanthosepion > Acanthosepion lycidas. The sequence goes on along the minus strand of OZ010580.1, from coordinate 129,931,569 downwards.
TCCTCTCTTATAATTAACAGATCTGCTTAATATTTATCTTTCTTCTATGTGTTGTGACTTCCTCAGAACGTTGGTGATGATGGCTCTTTAAAACCTCACACTGTTGTCGCTTTGCCATCGATCCCACTCCTCATTCCGCCATTCATTTACAGTTAGATGGCATACTGCCCTTCCTGGCACCTTTTGCCTTCGAAATGTCACGTGTGTCTGATTCTCCAAGCCTTCCTTAATTCTGTCTCAGAAATTCCGGTTTTGAGCATAAAGAAAATACAGGGTTTAATTTAAACAACAAAATATAGAGAAATTAACTATAAACAATTTGTTTTGCTATCCTCTGCCAGCCGCAATGATGAAGAAAGCATTAACTTGAACCAACGCCAGTGAGACACGCTGCAAGAGCCATTCCGTTCCGCGAGGCTTAATCGAAACGCAATCGCGCCAATCCTCCGAAGGAACGCCATCGAAACGAGGGCCAATAACACCTGAAGTCTCCACTGCCATAGGCATTAAAAAAAATCTATCAGGAAGAGAAGAATGTTTAAAATATGTTTAATTTTATATAAGAATGACACGATGTTTAATATTCTTGATCTGATAAAGGAAAGTTCTCGTCGTATTTATTTTGAGAAACCGAAAACGTGAAGGAGTAAAAAATAATGGACACATAAATATTAAATATTAATGACCGGATGTAAAATGTATATTGAAAATTATAAATGAATCCATTAGGCAATTACAACAAACATGAAGGGAGAATATACATTGGAGGAGTAATGGATAGCGGGTCGGATTGAGGAATATCGGAGACGAGTTCGAATCCAGTTCATTGACGTGCTAATACCCATGGGAAAGGTTGGAATCCTCTTCTTCTCCTCTATGGGTGACAACCGGTGTACGAGAAAATAACTCTGAATTCAAAACGGTATGTAGCTCTGGTGTAGCACATACTATACAGCTAAAGAAAGGATCGTTTGCATCAGATCAATGATCCCGACTACTGTCGAATGAAGAGAACTATTTGCATATAGACTAATATCCTCATCTTTGTTGCTGTTTTTCCTTCGGGACGGAAAGTTAGAATTTTACAGAGGGCGAGGGTGATCTTGAGCAAGTTGGAAAATTATCCTGGAATAATATATATATATATATATATATATATATATATATATATATATATATATATATATATATATATATATATATATATAATTTAAATAAAAACAGGCCAGTTTAAGGTTCCATGTAATAAATTATTTCACCACAGCCCTTTTAAAAGAACTGCGGATCATCAGACTTTACTTCCAAACCTTTTGGAAGTCAAGTCTGATGATCCGCAGTCCTTTTAAAAGGGCTGTGGGGAAATAATTTATTACATGGAACCTTAAACTGGCCTGTTTTTATTTAAATTATTTGCTCTGGATTTACATTAAGCTCTCTGGATTTTATCCTCCTTAGGTTTACCCATACGGATTACCTAGTTTTTCATAAACTATATATATATATATATATATATATATATATATATATATATATATTTGAAATCTTTCATGAGCTTCCAACATTTAGCTATGATTAATTAAAGATCGAGGAATCGGAGAGCCGATTTCGAATTTCAGTGGGATCCATTACATTCACTTACGGACTATTACCGTTGGGAAAGGTATGAATCATCTTCTTTCCCAATCTATGGGTAAATAGCAGGATTGTCTGGGTTCTATAGACTTGAGTGGTTTAAGAGAAAGTAACTTTGAATTTAAAACTGTATGCAGCCCTGGCGTAGCACATATTACACAACTAAAAGAAAGGATCGTTTACATTGGCTTGGGTGTCAACAGGTCTAGGAGAAAGTAACTCTGAATTCAAAACTGTATATAGACCAGGCGTAGCACATACTATACAGCTAAAGAAAGGATCGTTCGCATTGGCTCGATTATCCCGACTATGTTCTAATCGTGGTGATTATGGTATACGGAGCACGAACATTACTGTAGAGAGGTTCTATCTGGCTGGTATTGTTTGAAATAACACAGAAACTCTTCTTTGAACGCAGTTTCCCTCCTGGGTATATTGAGATATTACAAACATTACCACATTCGACATGGCTTTTCATATGTATATAAAAACAGGCATTCAACCAGTTCTCTGTGTATTACTGGAGCTACGCGACTTAGGAATTGGTCATTGATATTAACCTACAACTTTTCAAGGAATTTGCCGTTACTCGTAACAAATAGGAAACTCATAGAGTTGTAATAAAGATTCTTTGGTCAGTACTGACGAGAATGTAAGCCTATGAAGCTTTCTCCTCATTACCAGCAGCAGCTTCCTGCCTGTCGCGGGCGTCACTTTATCATTTTTTTTTCTTCGTGATTGTACTACTAACTTATTTCCATTTGTTATAGTGGAACACACCTAATCTATAGTTAATAGACTCCCCAACTATAATAAGTAGGAGTAGTAAGAGTAACGAGTCGGTGGCTCAGTGAGTCGGTCTGAGTTCAGTCTGAAGTCAGACGACCGGCTGACCGGTTGAACTATCTGCCTTCGAGCGGGGAGGAACCGGAACGAGGCTACGCCGAAGGGCGGAGTCTCTTTCAGGGAGGTAAACCGACCCTGAACCCGTTTATACGGGTTCAATGGGCATATTTTTGGCGGAGCCCACGGGCTCGGAGATCCCACGTTAAACCGGCCTTGTGCCACATGATGCCACGTGGCGGGGGTGACTAAATACCGTCGCTCAGTGGGTCAGTCAGTCGATGCCGGACGACAGTTAGTCGGATACTAAAGTATCAGCGACCGCAATTAGATTTCTCTGCGTCATTACCTATTATATCAAGTTCCTAACATTTTGTACGTCGAACCTATTTCAGGACCGACTTAGTACAAATACAAGCCTCCACTGTGAAACCAGTACATAACACCATTTATACGTATGCATCAGGTGCAGCTTTTTTGGTAAATGTCCAGTAAATGTTTAAGGAATGTTCTCATTTTAAACAAAAAGAAATTCTCATTATCAACAATCAAAAGTGGGCAGCTTAATTTAGAAGCGGAAAGGAGAGTCTTAAAAATGACGTCCGGCATTTGCCACCATCGAGGAAAACATTAATCGTATTCAGCACATGGTGATGAATGGCATTCGATTGACTATAAATAGCCAATGCCACGAGAATATCCCGTGGGAGATTTGGGAATATTCTGAATAAAGCTCTTCGTATGACGAGCCTTTTAGCTTGTTAGGTGCCACGTCCTCTGGTACTTGATCAAAAGCGCACCAGGCTGCTCTCATTATGTGAACCTCTAACATTATCTGAGACAGATCTAAGCTGGTTTCCTTGAACGTTTCTTAACCAAAGATGGGAGTTGGATTCACGACTTTGAGCCAGAGACAAGGAGACAATCCATGCAGTGGAAATACACCTCCTCAAGTGTTGGAAAGAAGTCCAAGGTCAAAGGGGATGGCCTCAGTTTTTTCGGGGTTTTTTTTTTGTATGCAAAAAGCATTGTTTATCACCCTGATACGTGCATAGATTCGATTCATCGTCTTCTCTGATGATAAGGAGGCGGTTCTTCAGAAGGATTCTCTCCCAGAAGTACTACATTGTAGAACAGAGTCCTGAGTGTATACATCTCAGATAACTACACTCTAAATCTTTTCAAGTCTCGGATCAACCGTTGTCTATCCCTCATATCCTCATAATATGCACTTCTCACTTTATGCATTTACATCAACTCCATTCAGTAATCCTCTATGTTGATTGGCACTTGAGCCTTGTGTTAGGTTAACAATAGTATGAAAAGGATTTATTCGCTATGGTAACCTGTGGATTTTAATTTCTCCAAGCCCTCTTTCCTCGTTATGTATCGAAGAAATTTCAATTGTGGCTTTCTGGTTTTAACTCTAAGTACATTTTTATTTACCGTTACATTCACTTACGTGCAAATACCCTGTTGAAAGGTATGAATCCGCTTCTTCTCCCTCCAGCTATGGGTGAATAGTAAGATTGGGTTCAATAGCCTTGAGTGTCAACCGGCCTAAGAGAAAGTAACTCTGAATTCAATAGCTGGCCTAGAGCGGCTTAGGCTCTGTCAGGCGATCTTGCCTAAGAAACACAACTTCTCTCGCGCTTGCAGTACATGTGGTGCCCATACAGTATGCCGTTTTCCCAATTTTTGGCAGAGTGAATTAGATCATGGGACTCTTTTTCTCACAGACGGTACTCAACTGACACTACTATACTGTGCAGTCAATAAAATCAAAAACAAACAACGCGCATGCGCAAAATAAAAATGCGGACTATTAAGCCATCGCACCTGTAGTCATGAAAGATTTAAAAAAAAAAAAAACATAATTAATATCTCGAAGATATGGCCATTCTGTCTGATAAAAACACCCTGGCGAGGAAGTGAAACAAAAAAACTTAGAAATAAAAAAATGATAGCGATAGTTTAAACAAAAAAAAAAATGATACTTCTCGGAAAAAACGACCACCATGGGCACGTCGCCAATATGTGTTCAGGAGCGAGAATCTTCCAAATGTACCAAGCCTGCTCCAATGGTCCGTGAGGGAACATTGTCCTTGGAATTGAAGAAGAAATAGAGGTGGACATATCCAGATGGGCCATTTGCGTGATTTTGTGTAGGTTGGGTGACGGTTCGCATAGCCGATGTATTCGCACTTCGCTCCAAGATCTACTTCTGCGGATCATCACGTACCTGAGATAGGCGGTCTTGGACAATGGTAGCGGGATCCCATTCCTTTGTCCTAGTCGTGGGTCCTTGTAAACACCAAATTAAGGGATTGCTTAGCAGGGAGACCGTATGGTAGGGCAATTTTTGACCGTGAAGGCCTGTCAAGAACCACAAATAGGTAAGATAGTAACAGGAATCGAGCTGGCGTTAAGGGGATCACTAAAAAAAAAGGAAATAATTATAGAGGTAGTTTAACGAAAGAAACTGTGCGCATGTGTTAAAATTCCCAATGCATTTTATTTACGATTGCAAGGTGCTTATGTGCCTCTCTTATTTCCAGTGTCAAAAAATATTGTGTCAGACATATTTTTCCTCTTACATGGAAGCAAATAAACAAAGATTGAATCACAACGAAGTGAAAGGTTGTCAAGTATCGTTTGTGAATTAATCTCATAGGAAATGTTTTCTTGGCTGGGTGTGAAAACGCTGACACGACAGAGGCGAGAACTGGCTACGCCGGAGCAATCAAAGAATGATAAAGGAAGAATGGGAGGGGGAGAGAGTAATTGCGCAAAGAATTGTGAGGAAAAGTAAAAGAGAAAACATGCGGTAGTAAGGGAGTATGAGAGGGAGAAAGGTAACTGTATCGATGAAGTGGGAGGGAAAGTAAAAGAGAGTGAAAGTGTAATGAATAATGAGAGGGTGAAAAAAGTAAAAATAAAAGTAAAAGAGAATGAAGGGGTAATAGGGAAGGACGAGATGGTGAAAAGTAACTGCATAGAGGAAGTAGGAGGCAAAGTAAGAGAGAGTGAAGAGGTAATAAGAGAGAATGAGTGGGAGAAATGTAACTGTATAGATGAAGTGAGAGGAAAAGTAAAAGAGAGAGAGGTAGTAGTAAGAAAGAATGAGTGGGAGAAATGTAACTGTATAGATGAAGTGGGAGGAAAAGTAAAAGAGAGAGGGGGTAGTAGTATAAAAGAATCAGTGGGAGAAACGTAACTGTATAGATGAAGTAGGAGGAAAAGTAAAAGAGAGAGGTAATAGTAAGGGAGTATGAGAGGGAGAAATGTAACTGTATAGATGAAGTGGGAGGGAAAGTAAAAGAGAGTGAAAGTGTAATGAATAATGAGAGGGTGAAAAAAGTAAAAATAAAAGTAAAAGAGAATGAAGGGGTAATAGGGAAGGACGAGATGGTGAAAAGTAACTGCATAGAGGAAGTAGGAGGCAAAGTAAGAGAGAGTGAAGAGGTAGTAAGAAGGAATGAGTGGGAGAAATGTAACTGTATAGATGAAGTAGGAGGAAAAGTAAAAGAGAGAGAGGTAGTAGTAAGAAAGAATGAGTGGGAGAAATGTAACTGTATAGATGAAGTGGGAGGAAAAGTAAAAGAGAGAGGGGGTAGTAGTATAAAAGAATCAGTGGGAGAAACGTAACTGTATAGATGAAGTAGGAGGAAAAGTAAAAGAGAGAGGTAATAGTAAGAAAGAATGAGTGGGAGAAATGTAACTGTATAGATGAAGTGGGAGGAAAAGTAAAAGAGAGAGGGGGTAGTAGTATAAAAGAATCAGTGGGAGAAACGTAACTGCATAGATGAAGTAGGAGGAAAAGTAAAAGAGAGAGAGGTAATAGTAAGAAAGAATGAGTGGGAGAAATGTAACTGTATAGATGAAGTGGGAGGAAAAGTAAAAGAGAGAGGGGGTAGTAGTATAAAAGAATCAGTGGGAGAAACGTAACTGTATAGATGAAGTAGGAGGAAAAGTAAAAGAGAGAGGTAATAGTAAGGGAGTATGAGAGGGAGAAATGTAACTGTATAGATGAAGTGGGAGGGAAAGTAAAAGAGAGTGAAAGTGTAATGAATAATGAGAGGGTGAAAAAAGTAAAAATAAAAGTAAAAGAGAATGAAGGGGTAATAGGGAAGGACGAGATGGTGAAAAGTAACTGCATAGAGGAAGTAGGAGGCAAAGTAAGAGAGAGTGAAGAGGTAGTAAGAAGGAATGAGTGGGAGAAATGTAACTGTATAGATGAAGTAGGAGGAAAAGTAAAAGAGAGAGAGGTAGTAGTAAGAAAGAATGAGTGGGAGAAATGTAACTGTATAGATGAAGTGGGAGGAAAAGTAAAAGAGAGAGGGGGTAGTAGTATAAAAGAATCAGTGGGAGAAACGTAACTGTATAGATGAAGTAGGAGGAAAAGTAAAAGAGAGAGGTAATAGTAAGAAAGAATGAGTGGGAGAAATGTAACTGTATAGATGAAGTGGGAGGAAAAGTAAAAGAGAGAGGGGGTAGTAGTATAAAAGAATCAGTGGGAGAAACGTAACTGCATAGATGAAGTAGGAGGAAAAGTAAAAGAGAGAGAGGTAATAGTAAGAAAGAATGAGTGGGAGAAATGTAACTGTATAGATGAAGTGGGAGGAAAAGTAAAAGAGAGAGGGGGTAGTAGTATAAAAGAATCAGTGGGAGAAACGTAACTGTATAGATGAAGTAGGAGGAAAAGTAAAAGAGAGAGGTAATAGTAAGGGAGTATGAGAGGGAGAAATGTAACTGTATAGATGAAGTGGGAGGGAAAGTAAAAGAGAGTGAAAGTGTAATGAATAATGAGAGGGTGAAAAAAGTAAAAATAAAAGTAAAAGAGAATGAAGGGGTAATAGGGAAGGACGAGATGGTGAAAAGTAACTGCATAGAGGAAGTAGGAGGCAAAGTAAGAGAGAGTGAAGAGGTAGTAAGAAGGAATGAGTGGGAGAAATGTAACTGTATAGATGAAGTAGGAGGAAAAGTAAAAGAGAGAGAGGTAGTAGTAAGAAAGAATGAGTGGGAGAAATGTAACTGTATAGATGAAGTGGGAGGAAAAGTAAAAGAGAGAGAGGTAGTAGTAAGAAAGAATGAGTGGGAGAAATGTAACTGTATAGATGAAGTGGGAGGAAAAGTAAAAGAGAGAGGGGGTAGTAGTATAAAAGAATCAGTGGGAGAAATGTAACTGTATAGATGAAGTAGGAGGAAAAGTAAAAGAGAGAGAGGTAATAGTAAGAAAGAATGAGTGGGAGAAATGTAACTGTATAGATGAAGTGGGAGGAAAAGTAAAAGAGAGAGGGGGTAGTAGTATAAAAGAATCAGTGGGAGAAACGTAACTGTATAGATGAAGTAGGAGGAAAAGTAAAAGAGAGAGGTAATAGTAAGGGAGTATGAGAGGGAGAAATGTAACTGTATAGATGAAGTGGGAGGGAAAGTAAAAGAGAGTGAAAGTGTAATGAATAATGAGAGGGTGAAAAAAGTAAAAATAAAAGTAAAAGAGAATGAAGGGGTAATAGGGAAGGACGAGATGGTGAAAAGTAACTGCATAGAGGAAGTAGGAGGCAAAGTAAGAGAGAGTGAAGAGGTAGTAAGAAGGAATGAGTGGGAGAAATGTAACTGTATAGATGAAGTAGGAGGAAAAGTAAAAGAGAGAGAGGGTAGTAGTATAAAAGAATCAGTGGGAGAAACGTAACTGCATAGATGAAGTAGGAGGAAAAGTAAAAGAGAGAGAGGTAGTAGTAAGAAAGAATGAGTGGGAGAAATGTAACTGTATAGATGAAGTGGGAGGAAAAGTAAAAGAGAGAGGGGGTAGTAGTATAAAAGAATCAGTGGGAGAAATGTAACTGTATAGATGAAGTAGGAGGAAAAGTAAAAGAGAGAGAGGTAGTAGTAAGAAAGAATGAGTGGGAGAAATGTAACTGTATAGATGAAGTGGGAGGAAAAGTAAAAGAGAGAGGGGGTAGTAGTATAAAAGAATCAGTGGGAGAAACGTAACTGTATAGATGAAGTAGGAGGAAAAGTAAAAGAGAGAGGTAATAGTAAGGGAGTATGAGAGGGAGAAATGTAACTGTATAGATGAAGTGGGAGGGAAAGTAAAAGAGAGTGAAAGTGTAATGAATAATGAGAGGGTGAAAAAAGTAAAAATAAAAGTAAAAGAGAATGAAGGGGTAATAGGGAAGGACGAGATGGTGAAAAGTAACTGCATAGAGGAAGTAGGAGGCAAAGTAAGAGAGAGTGAAGAGGTAGTAAGAAGGAATGAGTGGGAGAAATGTAACTGTATAGATGAAGTAGGAGGAAAAGTAAAAGAGAGAGAGGGTAGTAGTATAAAAGAATCAGTGGGAGAAACGTAACTGCATAGATGAAGTAGGAGGAAAAGTAAAAGAGAGAGAGGTAGTAGTAAGAAAGAATGAGTGGGAGAAATGTAACTGTATAGATGAAGTGGGAGGAAAAGTAAAAGAGAGAGGGGGTAGTAGTATAAAAGAATCAGTGGGAGAAATGTAACTGTATAGATGAAGTAGGAGGAAAAGTAAAAGAGAGAGGTAATAGTAAGGGAGTATGAGAGGGAGAAATGTAACTGTATAGATGAAGTGGGAGGGAAAGTAAAAGAGAGTGAAAGTGTAATGAATAATGAGAGGGTGAAAAAAGTAAAAATAAAAGTAAAAGAGAATGAAGGGGTAATAGGGAAGGACGAGATGGTGAAAAGTAACTGCATAGAGGAAGTAGGAGGCAAAGTAAGAGAGAGTGAAGAGGTAGTAAGAAGGAATGAGTGGGAGAAATGTAACTGTATAGATGAAGTAGGAGGAAAAGTAAAAGAGAGAGAGGGTAGTAGTATAAAAGAATCAGTGGGAGAAATGTAACTGTATAGATGAAGTAGGAGGAAAAGTAAAAGAGAGAGAGGTAGTAGTAAGAAAGAATGAGTGGGAGAAATGTAACTGTATAGATGAAGTGGGAGGAAAAGTAAAAGAGAGAGGGGGTAGTAGTATAAAAGAATCAGTGGGAGAAACGTAACTGTATAGATGAAGTAGGAGGAAAAGTAAAAGAGAGAGGTAATAGTAAGGGAGTATGAGAGGGAGAAATGTAACTGTATAGATGAAGTGGGAGGGAAAGTAAAAGAGAGTGAAAGTGTAATGAATAATGAGAGGGTGAAAAAAGTAAAAATAAAAGTAAAAGAGAATGAAGGGGTAATAGGGAAGGACGAGATGGTGAAAAGTAACTGCATAGAGGAAGTAGGAGGCAAAGTAAGAGAGAGTGAAGAGGTAGTAAGAAGGAATGAGTGGGAGAAATGTAACTGTATAGATGAAGTAGGAGGAAAAGTAAAAGAGAGAGAGGGTAGTAGTATAAAAGAATCAGTGGGAGAAACGTAACTGCATAGATGAAGTAGGAGGAAAAGTAAAAGAGAGAGAGGTAGTAGTAAGAAAGAATGAGTGGGAGAAATGTAACTGTATAGATGAAGTGGGAGGAAAAGTAAAAGAGAGAGGGGGTAGTAGTATAAAAGAATCAGTGGGAGAAATGTAACTGTATAGATGAAGTAGGAGGAAAAGTAAAAGAGAGAGAGGTAATAGTAAGAAAGAATGAGTGGGAGAAATGTAACTGTATAGATGAAGTGGGAGGAAAAGTAAAAGAGAGAGGGGGTAGTAGTATAAAAGAATCAGTGGGAGAAACGTAACTGTATAGATGAAGTAGGAGGAAAAGTAAAAGAGAGAGGTAATAGTAAGGGAGTATGAGAGGGAGAAATGTAACTGTATAGATGAAGTGGGAGGGAAAGTAAAAGAGAGTGAAAGTGTAATGAATAATGAGAGGGTGAAAAAAGTAAAAATAAAAGTAAAAGAGAATGAAGGGGTAATAGGGAAGGACGAGATGGTGAAAAGTAACTGCATAGAGGAAGTAGGAGGCAAAGTAAGAGAGAGTGAAGAGGTAGTAAGAAGGAATGAGTGGGAGAAATGTAACTGTATAGATGAAGTAGGAGGAAAAGTAAAAGAGAGAGAGGGTAGTAGTATAAAAGAATCAGTGGGAGAAACGTAACTGCATAGATGAAGTAGGAGGAAAAGTAAAAGAGAGAGAGGTAGTAGTAAGAAAGAATGAGTGGGAGAAATGTAACTGTATAGATGAAGTGGGAGGAAAAGTAAAAGAGAGAGGGGGTAGTAGTATAAAAGAATCAGTGGGAGAAATGTAACTGTATAGATGAAGTAGGAGGAAAAGTAAAAGAGAGAGAGGTAGTAGTAAGAAAGAATGAGTGGGAGAAATGTAACTGTATAGATGAAGTGGGAGGAAAAGTAAAAGAGAGAGGGGGTAGTAGTATAAAAGAATCAGTGGGAGAAACGTAACTGTATAGATGAAGTAGGAGGAAAAGTAAAAGAGAGAGGTAATAGTAAGGGAGTATGAGAGGGAGAAATGTAACTGTATAGATGAAGTGGGAGGGAAAGTAAAAGAGAGTGAAAGTGTAATGAATAATGAGAGGGTGAAAAAAGTAAAAATAAAAGTAAAAGAGAATGAAGGGGTAATAGGGAAGGACGAGATGGTGAAAAGTAACTGCATAGAGGAAGTAGGAGGCAAAGTAAGAGAGAGTGAAGAGGTAGTAAGAAGGAATGAGTGGGAGAAATGTAACTGTATAGATGAAGTAGGAGGAAAAGTAAAAGAGAGAGAGGTAGTAGTAAGAAAGAATGAGTGGGAGAAATGTAACTGTATAGATGAAGTGGGAGGAAAAGTAAAAGAGAGAGAGGTAGTAGTAAGAAAGAATGAGTGGGAGAAATGTAACTGTATAGATGAAGTGGGAGGAAAAGTAAAAGAGAGAGGGGGTAGTAGTATAAAAGAATCAGTGGGAGAAACGTAACTGTATAGATGAAGTAGGAGGAAAAGTAAAAGAGAGAGGTAATAGTAAGAAAGAATGAGTGGGAGAAATGTAACTGTATAGATGAAGTGGGAGGAAAAGTAAAAGAGAGAGGGGGTAGTAGTATAAAAGAATCAGTGGGAGAAACGTAACTGCATAGATGAAGTAGGAGGAAAAGTAAAAGAGAGAGAGGTAATAGTAAGAAAGAATGAGTGGGAGAAATGTAACTGTATAGATGAAGTGGGAGGAAAAGTAAAAGAGAGAGGGGGTAGTAGTATAAAAGAATCAGTGGGAGAAACGTAACTGCATAGATGAAGTAGGAGGAAAAGTAAAAGAGAGAGAGGTAGTAGTAAGAAAGAATGAGTGGGAGAAATGTAACTGTATAGATGAAGTGGGAGGAAAAGTAAAAGAGAGAGGGGGTAGTAGTATAAAAGAATCAGTGTGAGAAACGTAACTGTATAGATGAAGTAGGAGGAAAAGTAAAAGAGAGAGAGGTAATAGTAAGAAAGAATGAGTGGGAGAAATGTAACTGTATAGATGAAGTGGGAGGAAAAGTAAAAGAGAGAGGGGGTAGTAGTATAAAAGAATCAGTGGGAGAAACGTAACTGCATAGATGAAGTAGGAGGAAAAGTAAAAGAGAGAGAGGTAATAGTAAGAAAGAATGAGTGGGAGAAATGTAACTGTATAGATGAAGTGGGAGGAAAAGTAAAAGAGAGAGGGGGTAGTAGTATAAAAGAATCAGTGGGAGAAACGTAACTGCATAGATGAAGTAGGAGGAAAAGTAAAAGAGAGAGAGGTAGTAGTAAGAAGGAATGAGTAGGAGAAATGTAACTGTATAGATGAAGTAGGAGGAAAAGTAAAAGAGAGAGAGGTAGTAGTAAGAAGGAATGAGTAGGAGAAATGTAACTGTATAGATGAAGTGGGAGGAAAAGTAAAAGAGAGAGAGGTAGTAGTAAGAAAGAATGAGTGGGAGAAATGTAACTGTATAGATGAAGTGGGAGGAAAAGTAAAAGAGAGAGGGGGTAGTAGTATAAAAGAATCAGTGGGAGAAACGTAACTGTATAGATGAAGTAGGAGGAAAAGTAAAAGAGAGAGGTAATAGTAAGAAAGAATGAGTGGGAGAAATGTAACTGTATAGATGAAGTGGGAGGAAAAGTAAAAGAGAGAGGGGGTAGTAGTATAAAAGAATCAGTGGGAGAAACGTAACTGCATAGATGAAGTAGGAGGAAAAGTAAAAGAGAGAGAGGTAATAGTAAGAAAGAATGAGTGGGAGAAATGTAACTGTATAGATGAAGTGGGAGGAAAAGTAAAAGAGAGAGGGGGTAGTAGTATAAAAGAATCAGTGGGAGAAACGTAACTGCATAGATGAAGTAGGAGGAAAAGTAAAAGAGAGAGAGGTAGTAGTAAGAAGGAATGAGTAGGAGAAATGTAACTGTATAGATGAAGTAGGAGGAAAAGTAAAAGAGAGAGAGGTAGTAGTAAGAAGGAATGAGTAGGAGAAATGTAACTGTATAGATGAAGTGGGAGGAAAAGTAAAAGAGAGAGAGGTAGTAGTAAGAAAGAATGAGTGGGAGAAATGTAACTGTATAGATGAAGTGGGAGGAAAAGTAAAAGAGAGAGGGGGTAGTAGTATAAAAGAATCAGTGTGAGAAACGTAACTGTATAGATGAAGTAGGAGGAAAAGTAAAAGAGAGAGAGGTAATAGTAAGAAAGAATGAGTGGGAGAAATGTAACTGTATAGATGAAGTGGGAGGAAAAGTAAAAGAGAGAGGGGGTAGTAGTATAAAAGAATCAGTGGGAGAAACGTAACTGCATAGATGAAGTAGGAGGAAAAGTAAAAGAGAGAGAGGTAATAGTAAGAAAGAATGAGTGGGAGAAATGTAACTGTATAGATGAAGTGGGAGGAAAAGTAAAAGAGAGAGGGGGTAGTAGTATAAAAGAATCAGTGGGAGAAACGTAACTGCATAGATGAAGTAGGAGGAAAAGTAAAAGAGAGAGAGGTAGTAGTAAGAAGGAATGAGTAGGAGAAATGTAACTGTATAGATGAAGTAGGAGGAAAAGTAAAAGAGAGAGAGGTAGTAGTAAGAAGGAATGAGTAGGAGAAATGTAACTGTATAGATGAAGTGGGAGGAAAAGTAAAAGAGAGAGAGGTAGTAGTAAGAAAGAATGAGTGGGAGAAATGTAACTGTATAGATGAAGTGGGAGGAAAAGTAAAAGAGAGAGGGGGTAGTAGTATAAAAGAATCAGTGGGAGAAACGTAACTGTATAGATGAAGTAGGAGGAAAAGTAAAAGAGAGAGGTAATAGTAAGAAAGAATGAGTGGGAGAAATGTAACTGTATAGATGAAGTGGGAGGAAAAGTAAAAGAGAGACGGGGTAGTAGTATAAAAGAATCAGTGGGAGAAACGTAACTGCATAGATGAAGTAGGAGGAAAAGTAAAAGAGAGAGAGGTAATAGTAAGAAAGAATGAGTGGGAGAAATGTAACTGTATAGATGAAGTGGGAGGAAAAGTAAAAGAGAGAGGGGGTAGTAGTATAAAAGAATCAGTGGGAGAAACGTAACTGCATAGATGAAGTAGGAGGAAAAGTAAAAGAGAGAGAGGTAGTAGTAAGAAAGAATGAGTGGGAGAAATGTAACTGTATAGATGAAGTGGGAGGAAAAGTAAAAGAGAGAGGGGGTAGTAGTATAAAAGAATCAGTGTGAGAAACGTAACTGTATAGATGAAGTAGGAGGAAAAGTAAAAGAGAGAGAGGTAATAGTAAGAAAGAATGAGTGGGAGAAATGTAACTGTATAGATGAAGTGGGAGGAAAAGTAAAAGAGAGAGGGGGTAGTAGTATAAAAGAATCAGTGGGAGAAACGTAACTGTATAGATGAAGTAGGAGGAAAAGTAAAAGAGAGAGAGGTAATAGTAAGAAAGAATGAGTGGGAGAAATGTAACTGTATAGATGAAGTGGGAGGAAAATTAAAAGAGAGAGGGGGTAGTAGTAAGAAAGAATGAGTGGGAGAAATGTAACTGTATAGATGAAGTGGGAGGAAAAGTAAAAGAGAGAGGGGGTAGTAGTAAGAAAGAATGAGTGGGAGAAATGTAACTGTATAGATGAAGTGGGAGGAAAAGTAAAAGAGAGAGGGGGTAGTAGTATAAAAGAATCAGTGTGAGAAACGTAACTGTATAGATGAAGTAGGAGGAAAAGTAAAAGAGAGAGAGGTAATAGTAAGAAAGAATGAGTGGGAGAAATGTAACTGTATAGATGAAGTGGGAGGAAAAGTAAAAGAGAGAGGGGGTAGTAGTATAAAAGAATCAGTGGGAGAAACGTAACTGTATAGATGAAGTAGGAGGAAAAGTAAAAGAGAGAGAGGTAATAGTAAGAAAGAATGAGTGGGAGAAATGTAACTGTATAGATGAAGTGGGAGGAAAATTAAAAGAGAGAGGGGGTAGTAGTAAGAAAGAATGAGTGGGAGAAATGTAACTGTATAGATGAAGTGGGAGGAAAAGTAAAAGAGAGAGGGGGTAGTAGTAAGAAAGAATGAGTGGGAGAAATGTAACTGTATAGATGAAGTGGGAGGAAAAGTAAAAGAGAGAGGGGGTAGTAGTATAAAAGAATCAGTGTGAGAAACGTAACTGTATAGATGAAGTAGGAGGAAAAGTAAAAGAGAGAGAGGTAATAGTAAGAAAGAATGAGTGGGAGAAATGTAACTGTATAGATGAAGTGGGAGGAAAAGTAAAAGAGAGAGGGGGTAGTAGTATAAAAGAATCAGTGGGAGAAACGTAACTGTATAGATGAAGTAGGAGGAAAAGTAAAAGAGAGAGAGGTAATAGTAAGAAAGAATGAGTGGGAGAAATGTAACTGTATAGATGAAGTGGGAGGAAAAGTAAAAGAGAGAGGGGGTAGTAGTATAAAAGAATCAGTGGGAGAAACGTAACTGTATAGATGAAGTAGGAGGAAAAGTAAAAGAGAGAGAGGTAATAGTAAGAAAGAATGAGTGGGAGAAATGTAACTGTATAGATGAAGTGGGAGGAAAATTAAAAGAGAGAGGGGGTAGTAGTAAGAAAGAATGAGTGGGAGAAATGTAACTGTATAGATGAAGTGGGAGGAAAAGTAAAAGTGGGTGAAGGGTTAGTAAGGAAGACAGAGTGGGAGAAAAGTAACAGTATAGATGAAGTTGACGGAAAGGTCGTAATAAGGGAGAATCGGAGGATTTCCTCCTTTTCTTTAATTCTCAGGAATGAGAGAAAAAGAACAAAGAAAAAGCAGAAGTAAAAGAAAGAAAGAAAATAAGCAAGAAACGCAGGAAAGCCATGAACGAAGGGAACGAAAGAATATAGAAATTTTTGGAGGTAAGAAAGACGCCACGGAAGTAAAAAAAAACATAGGAGAGGATAGATAGATAGATAGATAAATAGATAGATAGATAGATAGATAGATAGATATGAACAGACTGAGATAGATAGATAGATAGATAGATAGATAGATAGATAGATATGAACAGACTAAGATAGATAGATAGATAGATAGATATGAACATAGATAGATAGATAGATAGATAGATATGAACAGACTGAGATAGATAGATAGATATGAACAGACTGAGATAGATAGATAGATATGAACAGACTGAGATAGATAGATAGATAGATAGATAGATAGATATGAACAGACTGAGATAGATAGATAGATAGATAGATAGATAGATAGATAGATAGATAGATAAATGTGAACAGACTGAGATAGATAGATAGATAGATAGATAAATGTGAACAGATTGAGATAGATAGATAGATAGATAGATAGATAGATAGATAGATATCTAGCTTGAAGAAACGTGTCCAGCATTGACAAATAATGCTAACGTTAATGGTAGAATTACTCGATTCTTTATAAGGAATCATTAATCCTTTATTGACCGAACAGCCTCTGCTACTCTCGTTTAAAATTCATAAAATCTTTCTATTCAAATTATATTTCAAGAAAATAGGTTTTTCAACAATAACAATCATTTTTCCAGCATTGACTGGGGTTTCCTTTCTAACCTTTTGTTCGAAGTAGTGTGGAATTTCAACATGTTTTATGTCATTTTTCAATCGAATTATAAAGGACAGAATATTTTTTAAATATTAATTATTTTTTTAAATAGCGCAACAAGTTTCTTTATGTAATGGCGAAAATTTATCTCTGTGAAAAATCGTTTTCTAAAAAAAAAAATAAAACATAAATTTATTTCTCAAATATTTTTAAATGGAATCAACTCTTCAAAATATTCTTACTACAGTAAATTGGTCTTGAAAGGTAGATACCGATTGACCCTAGACATGAAAAGGTTAAGATTGTAGACTTCGAGGAAACGGTTCATGGGAAGAAACTGTCTAAATGGAAGTATCCAAAACAAAGAGGAATTCTAAAAGAAAATTGTAAAAAAAAGAATGCTTATCCCCAGAATCAGAATGAGACACTTGACATTTCTTGGACATATAATGAGAAAGGATATTATGATAGGAGATATTTTAGATAATCCCAAAGAAATTTTGCCATATCCCAAATGATGGATTAAGTTTTCTTTGCAGTAATATTGAAGGACTAAAAACGTTAATTGGAAACAAATGAACTTTTGAAAAATTGTGAACAAAAATGTTAATGATTTTTGTTTTTGACGCCCAAGCATTGATTGGTTCTTATGCATTAATTTTAAAATTAAAACTATGTTTTGTCATTTACCAATTAGGTAAACGACAAAAAAAGGTAAGAGAGACATTTGATACCATGACTGTTATTAAAGGTTGATTAGCGATCTAATTCATATTTATAAAAGAAGAAAAATATTTTCATGTTAAAACAATGCGATACCATGAATTATTTGATATGTTTCACTTACGGAGTCTAGTGTGGGAGGTGAAATAGTAAGCTTGGGTGTGATTGGTCATTAGGGATAGTGTCCCAAAATAATATCGTCGTCTTCTTCAGGATTTTGGCGATCATGGCTCTCCACAATTTCCTGTCCTTTGTAGCTCTTAATAAATTTTGCCTTTTTTGTTATCCCTCGTCATGTTAAATAATAGTTTAGCAGACAATTATTTTTAGGGGTATTGTACTGTGAGTATCAAATTTCCCAAGCACTCTTTCCTCATATTTTGTCTTCTTGCAATTGATGTTTAGTCTTTTCTTCTCTTTTTCTTTTCTAGGGCTAGGATTGAGCTTCTCGTCTCCCCTCCAATACTTACGACACAGGGCCATTATTTTGATTGGACCACCAATCATATTGGGTTCTTGGAAGCTCTCCTTCCTCCACCTCAAGGCGTATGACTCCTTGGTCAAGCATTATTATTAGCTAGCCAATCAGAGCAGTGGGTTTGCACCCCTATTAAAAGCAGAGAAGTAAATCTATCTTCTGTTGGAGTTCATGTGATTTCCTTTATCTGTCTAATATCGACACTATGTCATCTGCATATCTTTTGTTAATATTCGACCGCCAATAATGAATTCTAGTTTGACTTTTGATTCTATCAGAATCATTTCACTGTATAGGTTGAAAAACTCCGGTGAAAAGACATATGATTGATGTAAAATGTTCCACTGAAGGTGGTTATGGGTGATAGAAGACCACCATTTTTGATTGATCTGTCAATGAGAGACGTGCTGGTATGGGACTTCTCGTCCTCCCTCCGATACTTACGATATAAGATTATTTCCATTAGGCCTCCAACTACATTAGGATCTTAGGGGCTTTCCTTCCTCCCCTTCGTAGGCGTAGGATATAAGACCATCGATCAAGCATTTTTATTGGCTAGCCAATGCCATTGGTCAAGCATTATTATTGGCTGGCCAATCAGAGCAGTGCAAGTGGTGTTTGCATCCACATAAACACAGTTACCGAAAGAGCGGAGAAGTAAGATCGAACTGGTCTCGCCGCTAGCAGACCAACATTCTCCCTGTCAGATGACCGTAGTGCCTCAATCCGCGCCGTTTTTTGAATTCCCTTAATCAACTGCCTTCATTTAAAAAGCTGAACGACTCTGGGCTGTTTAGCCATAACTGCAACCGCCTGTCAACCTCTTCCACTCAGCTTAAGAATTCCTTATACGGGGAAACTTCTAAAAATGCCTTTTATATATTCATGATCTTAATCAATCATAGTACTATAAATAAAAGTTATTATTTTTACACTGGTTAATGAGTGTCGTTGAGGTTAATTAAAATACAGGACAGAGAGGAGTCAAGCCTAACCCTAACCCTTCGACAGTTCTCCACCGATATTCCTGCGTATACCGAAACACAACGTCTGACGCAGGATTAGTGCCGAGTGGACTCGTCGGAGAGAGACCAACAGACACAGACCAGTCGGATTCAGCGGAGCACACGACGACGGGTTATAGGAAGTCTTGGAAAAACTTAATTTAGGGCATATCGAAAGCAAGAGAGATGCAGGAAGGATGCTGGTTAACTATCTGTGGAGCTTGTGATAATGGATGCTGATATTAGATTGCCAAAAGGTGAAATACTGCTATGGGTCACTAGAGATAGAAAGTTATGGAGAGCCATGATCGCTCACTATCTGAAGGGACAAATAGATGAATAAGCAGTAATTTAGCGCCTAAAAGTATCACGCATGATGTGAGAGCATTCTCTCAGTTAAAGTGAAATTTTTCTTTAGACTGTATCTACATTTTTAGCTGCGACATTTTTTTTTTAGTCATACAAAATCGGAAAAGAAATCCTGGTTTCAAAACGAAACAAAAATAACAGTGGGTGGGGGTTTCTTCTCAAAGACTGAGAAATAAATAAATGTCTGTGAACTCCAGCGGACAATCAACCTAACTGATCAAAATAACAACATTTATCAGCAGAATTCTGATGAATAGGGCGCTCAGCTAAATTAGACCACAAATAAGACAATAATATTGTAGTTTTGTATCAGGTAATGCGATATTTTATGCCCAGAAGGATATCAGAAAGAGCAATACAAATTCAGAAGGGTTTTATAGATTGTGCCAGGGGTCGGCAAAGTACGAAACGCGTACCACACGCGTACCTCCAAGTATTCTTCAATGTCACGAAGCCGCAAATGACATCACGAAGTCCGAACAAATAACTACTACAACGCAAGGAAGTATTTAACTGTTTTAAATTTAATATATACTAAAGTATATATATATATATATATATATATATGGTTGGATAGATGTGAGATTGTGACCCTGGGTTTCACGCTTTAGCGATCGTCAGACAAACTGATTAATTCTTTTTAAATTTTGGTTTTATGTAGATTGCGTGTATTGGTGTTATTGTGGAAGTGGTGGGGGAAACTTCGTCGATGTCATATCCAAAACTGCCCACATATGTTTATATATGTATGAGTCCCGACGGACGACCAAGTATGTATATGTGTCTGCATACATCGATGTTTGCGTCAGTACGATGAAAAAACGACGAAGTTTCCACCACCACTTCCACAATAACACCAATACACGCAATCTACATAAAACCAACATTTTTTAAAAATTAATCAGTTTGTCTGACAATCGCTAAAGCGTGAAACCCAGGGTCACAAGCTCACATCTATCCAACCATATATGTTAGCTCTATCTCTGATATTGAGCGCTTTCTAATAAGTACCGCGCATATAATATATAAATAATTATACACATATATATATATTTATTTATATTTATATACACACACTTTTCACACACACACACACATATATATATATATATATATACTCTATATTACTATATAAAATATATTGTAGAACTGGTATATTGATCTTAACTAGTATAAAAATACACTGTTGGCACACTGACTGAAGTCAGTACATAGCAAAAGTTATCAATGTTTCAGAATCCTTGCTGCACTCACTTGAGCAAGCTAGGTAGGTCTCTATTACAATGTAAGACAAAAGTGATTTTCCAATCGTAGCTTAGATGTGGAACAAGGCCGACAGTATGAGGCACGCAGTGAGGATCGAACTCACTATTCAGTCATAATTGTTCTAGCTAGACAAGCCTGCTAATCATTACACTGCCTAAAAATGCACGGGCTTACTATATAAAATATTTTAGAACAGGTATATTGACCTTGACTAGTATAAAAATACGTATGCTCTTGGCACAGTGAGCGATTTTAAAACTCTAAGTCTGTACACAGTTAACAAAAGGTTACCAACCTCTTGATTATGCAATAACGTTTGTCACAAAGAACCTTTGGAAAAAGGTAACCTTAATATATTTTGGAAGATTTGGTTTATTTTGTTTTACGGCATATCAACCTCAATGGGTTATTTAATGCCGACAACATTTTTAGGATATATTCGTATAAATAGAATATGTGTATTCTTTGGTTTAGATTGGTTTGGTTTATTTTGTTTTACAGCATATCAACCTCAATTGGTTATTTAATGCCGACAACATTTTTAGGATATATTCGTATAAATAGAATATGTATTCTTTGGTTTAGATTGGTTTGGTTATTTTGTTTTACGGCATATCAACCTCAATGGGTTATTTAATGCCAAGAACATTTTTAGGATAGATTCGTATGAATAGAATATGTATTCTTTGGTTTAGATTGGTTTGGTTTATTTTGTTTTACGGTATATCAACCTCAATGGGTTATTTAATGCTGACAACATTTTTTATTGCTGGCAATATTTTGTTTTGTCAAAAATCTGTTTCTGGTAATATTTTTCTTTCAAAAATGTATTGCTGGTTATAATTTTTTCTAAAACGTATTGCTGGTAATAATTAACTCTTTGCCCATAGCTGGGACCCAAACAGGTGCTACCACCCTGGGTCAGGGTTGACCTGGGAACACCAGCAATTAAGAGGTGCTTCCACGATCCTCAAAACCTCCTGATCAGAAGCTTTGCTGCTGGATGTAGTTTATCGTCTTACCCCGGACGCGGATGTAGTTTAATGTCTTACCCAGGACAATATTTTGGAATGATATTGAAATAATGCAGAATTCCTACCGGTTTAAAATTTAAATTGAGGTTGTTCTGAGAGAAGTCCAACCAGAATCCATTATTGACGGCTGCAATCTTAAAATGATGCAGTGTTGTTAGCAAACACATAAGGACTACAGGAACAGCCACAGTAAAAGAAAGCGAGAAGAAAGGACGGAACATCAATTCTAAGAAGATAGACTATAGGGTTGTCAGTAAAAGGAAACAGCGAATTACAAATTGGAGATGTTCAACATTAAACACAGGACAAAAATTTAAATATCTAAGAAGCGTTATGAGACACCGAAATCCGGATTGGGACAGAGAAATACGCCTTCCAAAAGCTAAGCAAAGTATTAAGAAACAGGAGAATTAAATACATTATTTACATTGTTGTCCGAATCTTTATGGCCATGTTCACAACGTTTCGGCCTTTGTACGCTCGGCTTCGTCCGGTGAATTTTGAACAATGTAAATAATGTAAATGATTACAATAGCTCTTCTCAGACATATAGACAGATACGGTAGAATTAAATTAGAAGAATACTGAGCAGTGATACACCATCCGTCCACCTATATGGCAACGAGTGCCGGACCATCTCATCACCGCCGGCGAAGAGACTTCAGCCAACAGAAATGTGGTTCTACAGAAGGATGCTTAGGATACCATTGACTGAATACCTAAGCAACGACTAAGTTTTAGTGAAAATGGAATCAAGAAGAAAAGGACTACAGATCAGTTGTTAACTGGGGCAGCAAATGGCTTGTAAATTTGAACGTCTCCAAAACGTTTCATTTAACCACCAGAGAGAAACTTTTCTGTCTTCCATCAGCGTGGCTGACGCTGGACTCCAGGATAGCAGCAAACTGCGCATTCTTGGCTTCATGTTTTCAACTGACTTGAAATAGAGCGACTACATCGAATCAATAGCTGCATCTACTGCAAGGACGGTTGGGTCACTGTGTCGTTCCAGAAAATTTAAGAAAAAAATTTAAATAAAAGTCGATAAATGAGTCTTTTCACGAAAAGGCCGTGCAAATAGCTGCAGTTATGGACCCCAGTAGGCTCCTGTGTTGACTTATCCAAGTGCGCGCGAGAAGTGTATTCATTGGATAGAAATGGAAAATGTTTAAAGCAAAGGGTAGATTGTAAATTGAAGGCAACAGAGGCGGGAGAATAAAATTTGAAATCTAAGACGTTTCGGAGCCAAATACCCTTTGATTCGAACCGCCCACACTAACACGAAAAACTCTGTTTTAGTTGTCGGGAAAACTCCGCTCTTTGTACTTTTCGAGAAGAACGTAGTAGCCGGAAAGGAGAAATCGAATCTTTTGTGTTATAAGATTTCGCGTAACATGTAGGACATGCAAGCCGTTTTGTAATGATATTTCAGAAGCGGTGACGTCCCGTTGCTTAAGGCAACAAAACACAAGACTGGTCGAGCGAAGTTAGAACAGCAGCAGCAGCAACAACAACAGCAGCAGCAGCGTAGCCATTGGATTCCCTACTGGCAACGAAAGCAGTTGCTCACATATGCAAAACAAACACATGGCGGATCGAGACAAGATGAGAAAAAAGATTAGAAAAACATCTTCGAATGTTATTCTTTTGTCTCAGCATGGGAGAGACATTGATGAAAATTCCATTGTCCCAAAGAGACAGATAGTAACAGAGAGACGGAGAGAAAGAGAGAAAGCGTGAGAGACAGAGAAAGGAATCTAAAACGTTCGAGATGGCGTACGGTTGAATAAGTGGTCACATCTGGGGCAGAGAAAATTTCACCTCGCCAAAAAAATAGTGTCTCGCAAGTTATTCTCGCGAGCTATTACAACTGTAATGTGTTTAGTCCATAGCAGGGGGTTCATTTTTTTCAGCTTTATGTTGGTTAACTCTTGCTCGTTTTAACAAGGTGTGTCTTCACAGGTAAATGAGAATTGAAAAAGAAAACCGTGTGTGCGAATTAGAAAAAAAAAAGAGCCCTTAATCCAATGCGTTTGGATTTAGTTTAGTGTTAGCTGTCTTCCAAGAAGGCACCCAAATGTTTTCAACGAAAGTATGCAGAATGGAAGTTAAAATTTTCTAAAATATTAGCAGGCGTCGTCCGCTCACTATCGCTTCGCAAACTAAGATATATTCATTACTTGAAATCTTTGAAACAAAAAATTTTAAATGAAGATTTCCTTCAGAAATTGGCTTGTTATAATCAAGGAAAGTTTTACAAATAGATGCCAACTTGTTGACGGCCAAGTTAAATACAAATTTCAAACACTTTTCTGCATTATATATCACGATATTCTTAAACAAAACACTTTTATATGAAAATCAAAACAATCCTAGAATAAAAGAATATTAATGAAGGATAGTTAATGAAATAAACTTTTTTTTTAAATCAATATGCAAATTAGTTAAACCTGAAGAGTGATATTGAGTGATATAGAAGTAGATAAAATATAATACAGATATTGAGCTCTTAGTGTGTAAATTATTCTTTTTGTGTAGGTACACATCTACTTATCATCTCTCACTTGCGTCTCTGTCCTTGGACAGAGTGCGCTCGGGGGCTTCCCTGTCAAAGGACAGAGGGGTAACTGAGAAAATAATACTGAAGAGGTGCCCAGCCCTGGGGGACAGCTGCCCGAGGCCACGCCCTCCCATTGCACCAGAGGAAGGGATCGGTGTTCGCACCGAGGCCATCGCAACGGACGGTTGCGGGGGCTGAGGGGAAATTTTGTTCCTGTCCCGGGTGTACGCGCTCGGGTCCCCAACTAAAAATAGACCTTGAGTCACATCTCGTCCTAGTGGGGGGGGAAGAGTAAATACCGTGTGTAAATTACTTACTTGGCACAGGGATCCGTCCCTGGGGTAGTGGTATCACGGTTACGACTAGCTTGGACCGGCTCTGACCAGCTTGGGCAAGTTATGACCAGCTTAGACCAGCGGCCCGAGTGAAAACATTCGGGTCTCCACGTTAAAAACTGACCTTGTGTCAAAACCTGACTCAGTGGGGGAGTCAAGTAAATATCTACTATAAAGTAGAGCTATGCTTCTTTTATCTCAAAATTCGTGGGAGAATTGAGCTCCAATTTCGCATTTATTTATATAGATTCCATAGTATAGGTTTGGCTTAATTAGCTAATATGTTTCTCTAACTCTTCGAATGTTGAATGTATAACTAATTCTCATTTCTGATTTGTCATCATTACACTATATTAATTTTATCTTATAAATTGTCCTCATCGAATAAAAATAATTTCTTGTACGAAAAATAAGTATCTATGTACATCAAATCGTCTTTAAATTAAATGACAGCAGAAGAATTATTGTTGAACTTTTAAAAGGTAAGCTTATACATTAATTCAATACTTTATTTGCAGCGATCAATTTGAGTTACCAATATTCGAAATATGGATGAATGGTAGATATAGCTATGTAAGATAGATTCTAGCATAAGACAGTGAAACAACTTTCTTAGCAGCAGACCTGGCAATTTTGTTCAATTTTAATCTTTCCGCTTCATGTCGGCCGAGAATGTTAGCCCGAGAAAGCGCAAGGAGTCTCTCTCTCTAGAAGGTTAGCATCAGCCATAAATGATAAAAGGAAGAAAGAGATCGCTCAGATGATAGATGTAAAGCAGTTTTTTTTTTGTTTGTTTTTGGAGGCGTTAAAAGCAACAAGCTATTCTTTGCCTCTATTAAAACAGATTGTAGGTAATTTTTTTAAAAATCAGATGCAAATATGACCTCATCGAACTGATCAGACTTATAAAGGAAATAATAATACCTATATTAGCCGTTTTTCGTCAGGAAACATTCGGTATTCATTGTTCGAGTAGCCAATACTGCTTTCGGTTGGAATTTATAAAAACTTTCTCTCAAAACAATTTTTTTTCAAGGAAATAGGTTTCCCAAGTCCAGTAATTGTTACTCCTCTTTCCAGTATTGATGGAGGTTTCCTTCCTAAACTTTTGTTTGAGGTTGTGTGGAAGAACAACATATTGATTATATCATTATCTTCACATCGAGTTATATGCATTTGAATTGTTGCTTCCTTTGATGTCCTCAAGTGGAGTTGTTTTTGTTATTTGGAACAATTATTTCCGATTCTGTAGCTTCAGTCACGTATTTCGAAGAAGGATGGTCCTCGTTAAAACCTACAGGCTTCATTTGCGAGAAGCCACTTTTAAGCATTGATCTTAAGAAGCAGTTATATAAAACAGGCAGAGTAAATATTTCTGAGCGTGTTTGGTGCCCTGCATGACATCCAGATGAGAGACTCAATTTGACAAGGTTATTTAAGAACATGAGTTTTCAGTTATTTTTTTGTAAAGAAAATATCGCAACAGTGATAGTAATATTAGTTGTTTCCTTACAAGGAAACATTTGGCATTCGTTAGCCGAGCAGTCAATGCTACATTCGGTTGAAATATATAAAATCTTTCTCTTAAAAACAATTTTTCAGGAAAACATACCCTTGTGCAACTAATTGAAACGAATCGAATAATTCCGTTATTATTTACTTCTGTTCGTATTTTTCCAATGAAACATGCCCCATTGCACACGTTAGTACTTCGTATGTCCATTCCACGAAGTCTTTCCTTGCAGATTGACAAACGATTTAAATCAGGAAAGTTTCCGGGCCACTATAATAATTAGATTTGTTCATTTTTAAGGCTTGCCAGTGTATTCGTGAAGCGTTACAATTTTCGTACGCTTCCTTGGAGACAATCGCAGACAATGGCCATAGGACAACTAATCGACAGTCTAGACAATAGTTTCTGGGCGTCCTGAAAATCTGATGCAATCACGGATGACGCAATATTTTTAAAGGCCAAAAGATTTTCGTCATACACCCCAAAAACATATTCATATTACTGCACACCACTGTAAATGACCTAATCTTCTAAAAAATAGAAATCAACTATACCCTGTTACACTAGTGGGTCTAAAACTGATCGTATGGTGAAAGAAAGGAAACTAAAGCGATTGTTTCAATTAATTTGCATAAGGATGTAGGTTTCTCAGGTCTCGTAGCTGTTATCGATCTTTCAAGTATTGATGGAGTTATACTTCCTATCCTTTTATTTGAAGTAGTGCAGACTGTCGCCATCTTGATTACGACATTGTTTTCTTTATCCATTTTAGTTGTTGCTGCTGTTGAAAGTCCTCAAGGGATAGGGTTTCTCTTATTTGGTATAGTTCCTTATTTGTGATTCACAGTCCACAAGTTTCAAAAGAGACCT
Organism: Acanthosepion lycidas; assembly: GCA_963932145.1. Classification (NCBI taxonomy): domain Eukaryota; kingdom Metazoa; phylum Mollusca; class Cephalopoda; order Sepiida; family Sepiidae; genus Acanthosepion; species Acanthosepion lycidas. The sequence goes on along the minus strand of OZ010580.1, from coordinate 129,905,093 downwards.
AGTGTTAACTCCTTCAAAGCTATATTAAGCAATGCTCTTAGAAAGCGGTCGTATACAGCTGACAGTTTAGATATTTCTGAACGAGTTTGGCGCTATACATGATATCCATATGAAGGTCGCGAACATTAAGAACATTACACGAATTTTCAGTTTGATGTTTTGGTTTTATAGCAAGCTGGGGTGTTGGCTGAAACTACCTCTAGCGCAGCCTATTCTATCTTCAGTTTCCTTATCTCCTTGATCTTAAATAGGTTAGAAATGATGTGGCAAACTTAAAAAATAGTTAGCTCTATAAACAGTATCTGGACACATAGAGGTTAATACAGATGCTTTCTTTTATCATAAAAAGAAAGTTTAATGTTTTTAAACACAATTCTGAGTGATTAAATTATTTTTTACGGGTTATCAATCCTATGTTTGTTATTTAAAGCCGAAAGATTTTTTGTGGGGGGGGGGGGCTAAGAAAAATTATTTTTTTTAAAAAACTTTTTGTGTGTTGTAAATATCGCAATCTTTTTTATTTTATTTTAGAATAACAATTATTTTTTCCGGATATACGTCTTACTATTTAACCCATATCCAGGGAGAGGAGGT
>OZ010580.1:129886999-129894499 GCA_963932145.1 Acanthosepion lycidas | reverse complement strand
TTCACAAACTCCATTTTGTGAGAGGTTAATCAAATTTTACCAGTGCGTCGCCTCGGAGTTGATGAATGTAATCTTTTTTTGTTTGCTTCTTTGGTGTCGCGCTACTTTTGAAACAAAAATAAATATTTTCATTGGAAAATTTATCCAAACTTGGTTACATTTTTGTGGTGTAATTTGAATGAAATTTTTCAATTAGTCTTGGAAAATTGGCATAACTAACTGAGTATGAATGGATGTTTGCTTATCTAATGGACAATTTTATCGCCTCTTCCCACACCTTCAATTAATCTGACTTCAACACATAAAAGAATATTTTCTGGAAGCAAGTCATCGGGTTTAACAGCAAAATTGTCCATTTGATAAATTAAGCTTTGAACCGTTGTATCTTAGTAAGGAATTAAAACTATCTTACTGGAATATTCCGAGGTTTTTATAACACTATTAGACTCTACTTGGATTAATAAGAATGTATAATTACACTCCAAACTTAACAGATAAATCGTTCTAAAATCGATTATAAATAAAAACGTTATGTTCATTATTAATTAATCATAGCTAAAGATCGGAAGTTCATGTAGGATTGAAATTAAGTCTAGATATTATTCCAGGATCATTTTCCAAATTATTCAAGGTGATCTTCTCCTTCTCTAACCTTCTAACTTTCTGTCCTGTAGTAACAAGATGCCTCACAGGTTTCACGTACAATTTCATTTTCAAGTCTTTTTCACTGCTCTTTGGACTGTCATAGCCGAAACTCCTCACTCACGTGCATAACGTCTTATGGACTGAGTTGGATCTTTTCTAAGTGATCCCTTTAGCTTTAAGTTGAAATGATGATCCCTCTTACTGTTTTGAACTCCTGATCCAGTTTTTCTCTCTACTGTTCCCTATTTTAAACTTATTCACCGTTCTCTTGATGGTTCTTGAATGAACTTTGAAGATGGAAGCCAGAGTATGAATGTTGGCACTATTACTGAAAGCCTGAATGATCTCTTTCCTCTCACCATTGCTCTATGTTGTATCGGATTAAAGTGTCGCTGCCGACACTGTAGTTAGATCCCATTTTTGAATTAAGAAGATCATATGGCCGCAAAGGAAAGGCATAAATGAGAATTAGAATAGCGTCTAAATGTTCACTATTTCTAGTCTATCCTCTATTGCTATACGGATCGCTATTCTCTATATTATATTATAACTATTCACTATTTCTACAATATTTCTCTATACTGATCACTATAAGGATTACTATTCGATGAGTACCTTTCGAGCAAGTACTATTAATGTGAGTGTTATTCGAAGTCGTCTGACAGCAGTATAGCTCAACGGCGTACTAGAGTTGTATCTGCGATTACAAAGTCTCTGCTATGACGAGCATTACAAAAGTGACAACGAGTATTCATTGACATTTTTAAAGTGGCAACGAGTGTTCGTTGATATTACAAAACTATCTTTCTGTTCTGATTCTGCTACGCGCTTTATTCATCAGAATTCGGATGATAAATACACAGCATATAATCTAGGCAAAGATTAAAGAGATTGGTCCGAAGAGCTACTCAAGGTAGAGAGTTATTTGTGTGGTGTTGTATGAGCGTAAGAAAGGCCAAGAAATGAAGTGCATACAGGAATGCGAACGTATAACCCTAAACCTGAAGAGGTCGAGATTATGGTGATTGGGAAAATATCATGCCAGGAATCTGTTCCAGAAAGCAGCAGCTCCTGGGAAGAAGCTGTCCGACTTTTTGATAATGGATGGAGATGAAGACGATTTACTCTTGTGCATGAGACATGGCGGACCCCACTTATAAAGCTTATGGTTAAGGGAAACAAAGAATGTAGCTTGTCACAACGCATGCCATAGAAACAGCGATAGAGCATCGAGCGGATCGTGACGTTTCGTCTGTGGGAAAACGGCTGGAAATAATCCATCACCCACAAGTCCGTGGAGACGCTTTTGAACTCTGTCAAGACAGGCTAGTGCGGAATGGGCAGCTGCAGTCCAGATATGGAAACTTACATATTGCTTTCCTTACAGAAAAGTTGTGTAACAGCCGACTTTTAGCTGTTTGTTTCAATGAATGTATTGAAAACGATTTTGCTATATGTACGCATGGTAAATTATTTTACTGTATAAAAATAATTCGGCTTGGATTGCAAAATCGGAGGAGCCGAGTTCGAATTCCAGTCAAATTTATCACATACACTTACGTGATAATACCCTTGGGAAAGGTATGAATCCTCTTCTCCCCACCCCCAGCTATGGGTAATTAGCAGGACAGATCGAGTTCTATAGCCTTGGATGGCAACTAGTCTACCGCAGAAAATGTTAACTTTCTGCAGGAAAAAAAAATCTGCCTCGTCAGTCATGTATCGAAAGGTACATGATCGGGTATCACGAATGGCACATAACTGATAGAGATATATTGGAAATGATTTTACTATAATAAAGATTGAAAGTAGTATTTTTGAAAGGTTTACACCCAACATACATTCATTTTAAGGCTTTTCTATAGCGGGACAAAATTGGTCAAAGTCTCTTCATCTCTGAGGAGAGTGTCCAGCATTATACAGAAAATTATATATAGAAAATTTGGAATTGGTCAAATATTAGAGAAAAGGTTTTAAAAATGAGTACTATTATTACATGCATAATGTAAACGCAAATTGAATGATTTTGAATGATTTTAAAAGAGAAATGTACTGTAGTATATGAATGTATGAAATATTACAAAAAAAATGGATTGTCCTAGGTCGGGAATTAACGCAAACCATTAGAATCGGAAAAAGGCTAATATATGTATGATGTAAATGCATTCGCAATGGCTTTATTAAAGAAATGAATTGAAAATTAGGCAGCATTGACAGGGGTCATGAATAAAATCAAGTCATTAGAAAATAAATAGGACGGTTATATGTATAATGTAAATGTATTTTAATGCCGTTTATTAAAGAAATGCAATGAAAATTAGAAAGGGATTGTCAGGGGTCAGGAAATAAGGCAAATGTTACGAACAGAATTATGGCTAATTTGCTTACAATATATATTTCACGAGCTGTCGTATACCGGTTGTTTCAATTATAAAAGAATTTTTCGACTGAAAATTATTTCTGGAAAGTGAGATTGTTTTCACTGTAATCTATATTTTTATTGACTAGAGTAGGATTCGAACCACGCCCAGAAGGGTCTTTCAGCACTGTTGAATGTCTGTTCAAAAAAAAAAAAAAACAGTACGAAGTCAACGGAAAAAAAAATATTATCGGGTGTGTCTTTTATTACGTTCAGCAATTTTTTTTTTTTTTTAATCCCGTGGGGACTCGTTACTGGTTAGCATTTTTTTTTTAAAGGCGTACAAGAGCCACTCTGAGCTGGTCTAATATAAACCAAGCTGCGTTCACAAAACACAAAGATGGACGTTTTAGATTAAGTCAAATCTGGGTGTTTTGTTTGTCTTTTTATTTTTTTTTTATTTTCTTCGCCGTTGCGTATTTGCCAGTAACAGTAAGAAAGAGTAGGACTAGACCAAAACGAAGAGGTATAAATCTTTTGATAAAGGTGGAATGGAGTCAAAGATCAGAGTGCTTGGGGGCTGTGGGACCGGCAAATGCTTTGTCTGCGTCAGACTGGCGGCTCGAGTGAGAAAAACAAAACAAAACAAGAAAAGATTTTCAAATGAAAAGACAAAAAAAAATAACTGAATAATTTTAAAAAATCTCTTATTCATTCAATTTTATAGACATACGTATATACGTTTGCAAATGCACGCATCCCCCCCTATACACACTTACACACAGGGTAGTCCGAAAGTCTTGTCACCCGTACATAATATAATTTTCTATTTCAAATGGCTGATACGAGCTCCTACAGTATTGGAAGAGTTGTAAAGCGTGACAAGACTTTCGGACCACACTGTAGATTAGCTTCGTTTGGCATAAGCCAAATCTTTGAGGCGCCTAACAATTATAAAACACATTAAATATTAATAATAGTAATTTTAATATTAGGGGATTCCTTATAAGGAAATATTCGGAATAAACTTACGGAGTAGCTAATGCCATTATCGGTTGAAATTGCATTAAATAGGCCTTTGAAAGTAAAAACTGGTCATTAGGTCAGTAAGTCATTTCATATTCAAATAATAATAATAATAATAATAATAATAATAATAATAATAATAATAATAATAATATATTATTATTATTATATATTATATATTATAACAATATATTATATAATAATAATAATAATAATAATAATAATAATAATAGATTATAACAAAAACATGTTGAAATCGATATACAATAGCTTCGTGTTCTTGCCTATTCAGGTGATGGTAAGTGACTGGAATTAAATGATTTTTAACAACAATTCCGGAAAATCCTTGTTGAAAACACAATTATACTTAAACGTGAAAATAAAAAACAAAAACTAAAATTCTTGAAGCTATATACATAAAACAGTTGAAACCTAACCTGAACAAAATAATCTATAAAATCTCCACAGATATTCTTAAATGCCTATAAGTGATAACAGAAGCCATTAGTTTATACCAACGGCATTCCATACTTAATACTTCTCGTTTTCACTCTAGCGTGGTCATGTGTGACGTTATGAGCTGCGGTGCGATTTTCGCTTCCAGCGTCTCGTATGTACGAGTTTGTTGTTGCTTGGAAATCTTCCATGTAAACAAAAACAGACTATCGTTATTGTTTTCTCCGTGTATTGTTCAATATATTGTAATGTAATTGTCATCTTTGATGATAGCTTATGTAAGCTGAAAGCTTAGATAGGATTAAAAAATATGTATCAATATTGTGATTTTCTTTCGTCTTTTAATGATAATGTTATTAAGCTAATCAGAATTTACATAAAATAAATAGACAAAACTTGTCTATATTATTTAATGAAACATGCTTCAATATATATGTTCTCAAACGCTTGGAACCTTCTTTCTATTTCGGCCCACAGTGTCTATGCTTCACATCCATAGGAGAATGGAGACTGCCAGCGATTTGAACAGTCTGTACTTTGTTTGAAGGACGATTTCGCTCTTCCATGTTCTTGTCAATTTGGCCATAGACACTATGGCTGCTGCAATCCGATATATATATATATATATATATATATATATATATATATATATTCATCCGCTGCTGTAACCGTTGAGATCTGTTTTAATCATCATCCACTTGTTTCACCGTAGTCATCTTTGTGCTTGGTCGCAATTGTCAGTATTTTAAAAAGAATTTAGAATTTTTTTGTGTGCGTATAAACGTACCAATTTTTGTAAACAGAGACATCCATACACTATATAATCAGAAAATAAAAACAGTTACTATTGTAAATTTTAATTCGATTATTTTTTTTCTATAATTTCAACAAGGGTTTTTGTAAGACTAAAATTCGATAAAATATTAGATTACTCAACATATTTTCCTAAATTGTTAAGATTACTGGATAGTTAATATATATATATATATATATATATCAGGCGCTCACGTTATATTCGTCAAGTAATTTTTCCAGCTTTATCTCACGAAGAAAAAAATCCCAAACATATGACTATCGAGAAAGTTGTCAACACCTCATAAAAACACACACCTTCGTTATTAAAAATGCTTTTCAACAATATTTTAAACTAAAAGTAGTAATATTTGTTTCAAATCAGAATTATTAAATCAGCTAATCTTCCTCAAATAAGGTTTCAGAAAAGTATAGTTTATTTTTTTAAGTATTTTTAGAATTATATTATGATGGCAGATTCGTTAAAAATAATGGCTGATTTTTTAGAAATTTTAACGATTAAAAAAAAAAAAAATGAAAAATTTCCAAAAATTCCAATCAATTTAAAGTCGTTTTGAAATACAGCAAAGTATTTTGCTCATTGGAAAATATTAAATTTAATTTATTAGCTTAAAATTAAAGCTAAAATAAAAGCTTCAAGAAAAACTTTTCATTTCTTAAAATTTATTTTAAGCCATCAAGGCTATCAATTTTATTTAGCGGTACTTGAATATAAACGACTAATATTTGCCCCTCACCTAATCAAGTAAATCCTTATAGACTCAAATATAAACAACTACTATTTACCTACCAACAAACGAATCAAATGCTTACTGACTCATATTATAAGCGACTAATGTTTACCTATTCCCGACCCAAATAAATTTTAAATACTGAAATAATAATAATAATAATAATAATAATAATAATAATAATAATAATAATGATAAAATAAATAAATAACTGCTTTTGATATTCAATTGGTCTATGAGGGTTGACATGTCGTTTAAATCAAGCAACCGAACCCGACCGATACGTGAATAAAAACTACGTGACATGACATGGACTCGACAAGGTGCTGGAGTGTTTGTAGTCTGTGTATCTATACTTGTTCCATGGTTGCCCATAAATTATTTGGGTTTGCTGGGTGTACCTGCATGGATTATAGGTAGAAATGTTCCTCTTCATTGGCTGATAACAAACCTTGTCAGTCGTCGCCAGGACGCGTTATTGCACAGCCTGTTGTCACATGTAGTTTTCATGTATTCCTAAAATAACAGGAGTAAATCATTAGAAGAATAATAGAAAGAAAATACACGGGAGAGAGAAAGATATATATATATATATATATATATATATATATATATATATATATGTATATATATGTATATATATATATATATATATATATATATATATATATATATATATATATATGTAGATATATATATCTACATATATATATATATGTATATGTACATATATATATATATATTTGTATATATATATATATGTACATATATATATATATATATATATATATATATATATATATATATATATCTTTCTCTCTCTCTCTCTATATATATATATATATATATATATATTTATGTATAGAAAAAAATAGAGAGAGAGAGAGAGAGAGAGATTGTGTGTATTGAAGAGAAAGACAGTAAAAAATGAAGAAAAGTGATATAGAGATATAGAGGTAGAAAAAGAGAAGGCGGGAGATGAGGAGAATAATAGTTAAAAAGTAGGTGCCTTTCACTAAAAAAAGAGTATGCCATGATGAAAAAAAACCCAAATATAATAAAAACATAGTTTTATCATCAAAATGTTTATACTATTATTAAGAGGAAAGACCCAAATTATATTTTATCATTGTATTTATATATTTTTTAATCCTTTCTAGCACGTTCATAATTTTGGTTAAAAATCATGTTTTTCTTGCGTCATCTGTAGACCAAAGATAGGTATAGGGAAACTTATCACCTTTTTGGGAAATTCTTGCAAAAATCAAATAACTGTTGGATTTTAATGAAATTTTCAGGACTTATTTACAAATAAATTAGTTTTTTAAAATATTACATAGTAGAAAATGTCGGCAAAAATATTTTCCTTTTACATCTGTAAAACTTAATTTTATGAAATTTCGAGAAATTAAAATTTCAGGATATTCGTATTTATTAAAAGCAAGATTCCTTGGAGAATTTACATCACAA
>OZ010580.1:129851999-129881999 GCA_963932145.1 Acanthosepion lycidas | reverse complement strand
CCCAGAGACAAATTCTTTGGGCGGTACTGTCAATGTTTATGCCAAGTCTCGCGCATTCGGGAGTAGACTCATGTATTTTCGTTCGTTACCGTCTGTCCCAATATTTCTTTGTTCTTGTTGCTTTCTAAACTGATAGGTATGTGCCCGAATGGTTAAAATGCTAGCGTTAGGATTATAAAAGTCGGGTACGAAGTCCACTACACGGTGCGATGTATAAATTTACGTCTAATTTAGACCACGGTGAAAATAACACTGACATATAACCTTTGAACAAATACATTTACCAAAATTACACAAAAATATCGACATTGGCTTCAACCACGGCCTCCAAACCACTTCGATTATCCAGCGTCTCTTCTATGCGGTTTCTTTTTTAAGTAGGTGAATGCTGCCTTTCAGTTCATTGTTAAAAGGACGTTTGTCTCTTGCTCAACTGTACCCCGCGTGTAATAATCAAGGGGTTGCAATTAGGTGACCAGATGTAAGGGGTGATGTGACCTCGGAAATGGCCTGTCAGCCAAGATTAGGTTCTCCTGTTTACGTGGCATCGTTCAGAGTTCTGTTGCCAAACAGAGGGTCTGCTAGCAGCTACTCCGTTGACTCAAGGCAGGACTACTTTCTCAAGGTACTTGAGGTATGCTTCCTTGTTGAGACTAAGTCTGTGGGAAGATGAATGTAGGCATAACATCGTCATCACTAGTGTTCCCTCCAAACACCTTCGTAATCAACATTGGACTCATCCAACTCTTTCCGAATCCTCCGCACTGTCCTCAAATTGACACCTAAACATTCTGAAACGCATTGGACCTTTCGGTGCGAATGCCAAGCAGTACAACAAACCCCAAATTTGCAAATTTCTGGCGGGGGGAATTGCGTTTTGGTTCTGTTTTTCTCACAGATGGTATACAACTGACCTTTCTATACTGTGCAGGAGACAAAATAAAATTAAAACAACGCGCATGCGCGAAATTAAAAGTATATAAAATGGCGAAATTTTACTTATCACATCCTGTATGTTCAATTAGTGAATAATGTGAATTGATTACGTGTTGGATATTGTCTGAAAACATGCCAGGGCTTAAGTCAGTCACTGGGAGGAACATTCTTTAGATGAAACTGTTCGTAAACTGCTAATGGTTGTTCTAGCACAAATCACATGTTTTCGTAACCGATTGTTTCGAGAGCAGGGGCCTTGTTAAAATTATTGATTACGCCAATTTGTGAACGTTCTCCGAGAAAATGTAGGTAGGGTCGCTGAGCATAGTTACAGTATAAATCACAGTTTGGTATTTTGGAGATTTGAAAAACACATATGTGCCAGCCTAGAATGATTTATATACGGAAACGATCAGTCGGACATTATTATCATTTCCCTTAACCATGCATGAAGAATTTTCTAAACGAATTTTATTGAAAGAGAGAATGTGCGTGAAATGCCGTTTTGGACAGTTTTGGCGAATTAAAAATGAAACTTCTCTTTATTTCAGTAACCATGCTGTCGTCATGAATTACTTCTCTCTAAGGGAGGCTCGTTACCTTGAACGTTTATTGAGGCTAAAATTCACCTCAGACTTCATGTTGAACTCATAAATGCGACCCATTGCTAAAGATGCTGGTAAAAATGATCGGTAGATTGTATTGCGCCACAAGATATCTCACTCCTCTTGCCATGCTCTGTCTTTACAAGAGTCGGATCAGACAAAAAAAAAAAACAAAACAAATGAGCCATGGCTGACGATGGTCGGTCGATTGCATTGGCCGGTAAAGATTCTGGCTCCTCTAGCCATGCTCTGTGTTTTATATTTATGTGAATCAGACCAGACAAAATAAATACGACCCATTTCTAAAGATGCTGATAAAAATGATCAGTTCATTGTATATCGCCAGAAAATATCTGATTCCTCTTGTTACACTCTATCTTTAGGAGAGTTAAAGCAGAAAAAAAAAATGGAATATTGTCAGAATATCTGCACTGAAATTGTCCAATCCTCACTTTCCAGATTTGACTGTGTTTGTTGTAAACTATAATTAGTTACAACTATTCATTATTATTTCTCTTGTAGATTAGTCTTCAAGGTCAAGAATCCAAAAGTTCGCAACCGGATGTGACACAAGGTCGATGGTTAACGTTTGTCTATCGGCCACGGGGCGCAAACATTTCCAAGCCGCCTTAGCACTTCCGCTTTTGAGGACGCCTCGGGCGCCGCGCAATAAACTTAGCCCACGGCCTCCTGATGGAGAGGCACTAGGCTAATATTCAATGAATACAGATCCTAGCCAAAAGGCCAGTTTAGTTTAGACTACAGCTGTATCAACTACGATTTATATAGTGGAGATTAAACATATGAATACAATGTTCGCACGGCTTTGTGGGTAATGATTTTTTTCCATTCTACACCACTTTCCATCAGTCATGATGATGCAAGCTTCTGGATAGTCGATTGCTATTCCTAGGGCAAAAAAAGATCTGACGAACTACATTCATTATTTCTGCGAGTTCAGACATTCACAGCTAAGCCCATCCATGCGGCGTATGCTGGGTTGAATCCGTTTGTAGTAGGTTGGTGCAAATCGTTTTCTCACATAGTAACATATGTTAGAAAACGACATTATTTTTGCACCAACCTAATATCTCATTAGTATGAAGGTAATTTCACTCGGGCAACATTTTCTCCAAGAACTGCTACTTTCAAGAGGACGTTTACCATATTGCTACAATCACATCAACTAGAGTCAGAGGTTATATATCCTACTCATGCTCATAATCTGCTGTTACTTCCCCTCTTACAACTATCTCATCTAGTAACACTCTACCTTGAGTTATTTTCGAGCCTTATATTAGTTGGATAATACTGAAAAAAAGACAATTATGTAGACGATTTTTGTGGGGGGGGGACTTTGAAGAATCGCTCCAAATGAAAGGGTGCCAAGATTAAAAGTTGACCCAATTAGGCGGAGTCCGCTGCATGCGTGAGCGGCACACGTTCGTGTCTGCCTCCCGCGTCTTTATCATAATGCGCTAGTCCCAAGTAATTTCTTTTGCAGTTCTGTTGTTATTAAACATGATCTTCTTCTTTCTGACGTCAAGAAAGACGCGGTTAGCATTTATCATTGTTGGCCCAGAGCAGTTAGTAAACAATTTCTGCACAGTAACGCAATCTACCGCCATGCAAACATCGTAACACTACATGGTTATATTGTTAGTGCCACCCACCCGAAGAGAGATGAAAATTCACATGCCGTGGTGATTCCAGTCCTGTCTGATAGAGAGATATAAGCAGATAGATAGATAGATAGATAGATAGATAGATCAGAACAGATTGGGATAGATAGATAGATAGATAGATATGAACAGGGCGTTGGTATTTAACCAAACACACACACACACATATATATATATGTAAAAACATATGTTTGTGTGTGTCTGTATGTAAAAATTTCAGATAGAACATATCTGTAAAAGGACAATATGAAAAAGAAAAATGACAAAAGGAAAACTTATAAACTTATCTTACCCGACGTGTTTTGTCCATTGAGTTTATAAAGTCACACAGAGGACGAAACGCGTCGGCTAAGATAAGTTTTCCTTTTGCTTTCTTTCATATATATATATATATATATATATATATATATATATATATATATATATATATATATATATATATATATATATATATATAATTATATATATATAGATATGTAATGGGGAAAATGGAAATGCTTTTTTTAACAACGCGTTTGTCTGACCTCATTTATTAGCTTTCGGCTTCTTCAGTTTGGAATGAACGACAAAACTGTGTGTAAGGAAAATGCGGTCGGATATTCAAGGATAAGAGGGGAAATAAAATAAATTAGCTTATCAGATACGACGACCAGCGACCAGAAAGTGTTTATTTATACATATATATATATATATATATATATATATTAAATCCGTTGGTGTCTGCTCGATATTATTCAGTGTTAGTTATGAAGCGAACTATTAACACGGCCACAATGTGCTAACCGTGTTTGTAAAATAAAACATTCCCATAACTCTTATTTCATACACAAATTAATTACATGAAAAATTCATATATATATATATGTATATATAAATTAACCACAACACATTAGCAGTTGTTTTAATAAAACTTGCATATGCATATACGTAAATAAAATAGATACATTTAATACACACACACACGTACACACAGATATATATATATATATATATATATATATATATATATATAATTGCTGAAAACCCCTGAAGATTGGACATATTTGGAAATTCTGGGGTCGGGATGCTGAAAGTAACATCAATCAACTAAATGAGAAACATTTACTCACGTTAATCATATATATATATATATATATATATATATATATATATATATATATATATATATATATATATATGTATGTATGTATGTAGGTACGTAGGTAGATAGATAGATAGGTATGTAGTTCAAAAGAGTTAATAAGTTTATTTTTTTTAATCCGATTTATTTTTATTGCTTTAAGCGTTATTTTTACTGGATAAGGTTACGCCATCTTTCGGTATACGAGATAAATGATAAAATACTAGATCCCACTTCATAACACATAATAAAGAAAACGAATCCACTGTCAGGATAAGAACTTGCGCCGCCACCTTTGCAGGGCAAACGACCGTCTGATCCAGCGTGATTTTACCGTTCGGCTTCGAAGCGTGTCATAATAAATCAATGTTCTATTTTGCCTTTAAAGCACACTGACTTGTATTACCTAAGCAAATATCTGCAGGCTTCGTATTGTCTTTCCTGGGTTTCCGGTCTTTTCATAGGTTCTCTAGAAAACGCTGTTCTGGGCTGGCGTTATCCACCTTATTGTAAGGGATACAAACCTTAGAATCACGCCTAAGGAGTCCATCCTATCAACAGTACCGGCGTTGCTGTCTTGTCATTTTGTGAATGAGATCTGGATTGCTCAGTAGTGTAGACTCTGGTGGAGACTCTCGATACTATAATTTAGATAATAATTACGGCGTTGTTTCTGGCAATTAACCCAGTTAGTTTTTTTTTTCCGTTTTTGGTTTTTTTTTTACTATGTACTATTTACGATGTTGATGTTTCTCTAATTAATTCCCCAATCAAAATAAGAGTAAATCTATCAGAGCACAGTCAAACCAAAAGCAAATATCCAAAATAGAGCTACCAGTTTATCTATGACTTACACTACAGTCCAATGATCTACATTTTCAAGAGATCAAACCTATGTTTCTAAGTGGATCTCTTCAAGTCGAAGGTCAACTGTATTTTCTCCTATATATCTTTATAATATAAACCTCTTTCTCATTCACAATACGTCTCTACAACAGTCTGATACACAACCCCTCTATCTTGACTGGCTCTTGCGCTTTGTATTGGGTAAAAATTAGTACAAAAATAAAAAAAAAATGTCTCGAAAGATGGACAGTTCAATAGTCATATGACGCAAGACTGAGGCTGCGATGAAAAGTCTTAGGCGTGCACATTGTCGTGTGGTAATCGATGATGAAGTGGCGTTTTGCTGACAAGAATTAATTAACATATATACATTGCTACCTATTATGTAAGAAGACATCAATTCTTAGCTATGACGTAAATAGCAGGGTATACCGGAACGCTCACATCTTGGTATACCGGATCTCTCTCATCTAGTCTAGAAGAAATAAAAAATCTCTCAACTGGGATTCAAAGAGGCCTCTTTTAGATGCTTCCTTGCAAACTGTACCCATTTCTCTAATATTAAATATTTCGAAAATTCTGGCTAGTTCGATACAAGGCTTCACGAGGAAGAAATTATAGGCAATAGTGATTTTCTAAGCGTAGCTTAGATGTGTCACAATGCCGAACGTATGGGGTCACCCAGTGAGGATCGAACTCACTGCTCAGTCGTAATTGTTCTAGAGAGACAAGTTTGCTATCACACCACCTCCGGGTGACCAAAAATTATAGGTAATAGAAGGCGGTTCGGTTCTAAACTATATTGTTGCATCTCCATAGGTCTTGAAATAGACAGGACATTCCATTTATATACATACATACATATACATATATACATATATATATATATATATATATAAACTTAAACACTAATATAATAAAAAGCTATATATTATCCTCTTGTAAATTTTTATGTATATGTATGTATATATATATATATATATATATATATATATATATATATATATGTTTGTGTGTGTGTATTAAACAATAATATTATCAATATATATTTATGTATGTATATATATATATATATATATATATATATATATATATACTAGCAGGAGAACCTGGCGTTGCTCGGTGATGTAACAGTAAGAGATAGATCAAGTATCGACCATCATAAAGACTGAAAAATAAAATTGACAAAGATTATTGTTTAAGGTTGACGAACGCGCATATCTTAATTAGTTTTTTGTTGTTGTTTTTTTTATGACAAAATCGTCAAATCCAAACTCAAACAAAAACATTGTTTTCAATCGTTATAAGTCTACCGATTGAATAGAATTTTATTATAAACAATTGTCTTGTAAATGGAATTTTTAAAGCATTCTGAATGTAAAAATAAAGAAAAAAGTGTGCAAGACAATAACAAACACTACCTGCCAAAAAAAAAAAAGTGAAGTTTTGTTGAAATCCGATCCCATATACAAACGAACACACACACAAACAACCTGGGTTTTATAATAAGTATAACTCGATATGAGTTGTCCCCCTTTCATTCTGGTGATAGAATCGTGTTTTATCGTGTTTTCAAATTGATTTCGTGCAAAAACAATTGTGTTTTTTCAAATTTTGGCGCGGTCAGAACCACCGCAAGGTAATTTTACGCAATCCTGTAAAGATTTGTTGAAATCAGTTGAAAAATATAGGAAATCCGATCCAATATATAAACGTACAGATACACACACACACACACAATCTGCGTTTTATAATAAGTAAGATGTATATATATTTATATTTATATACACACACTTTTCGCACACACACACACACACATATATATATATATATATATATATATATATATATATATATATATATATATATATACATATATATATATATATATATATGTATGCATATATATAAAGCATTGCACGTTGGGTGTTGCTAATAAAATAGTGATCGATGTAGCATAACAGTGTTATAATTTATATTTATAATAAAGATATATTTTTTTTAATCATCGGTAGCACAACTCTGACTTTCTTGCACAATGCAATCATTGTACTACTGGTGTGAGAAAATGTATATTTATAATTACCATATATATATATATATATATATATATATATATATATATATATATACTGGACTCTCCTGTCGAATTCGACGTATGAGGGTCAAGCAAATCATTTCCCAGGAAACCCACAGCCCGACAATAGCACATGAGATTTGATTATAGTGGTGAAGGTTTCGTGCAGGACCATCCACACTTTTTGAAGGGCCGAATACAGAGACCTGGTGCACTACGTACCACAAGGTCCCCAAACAACCCTCCGCAGGTTTTTAATTCAGAGTTGACCTCCTAGACTAGTTGCTATCCAAGGCTATATCTGTCTGTCCTGAAGTGAAAAGGAGAGGATTCACACCTTTCCCAACGGTATTAGCACGTAAGTGAATGTAATGGATTCGACTGGAATTCAAACTCGACTCTCCGATTCCTCAATCCAAGCCGCTATTCATTAATCTACCGTGCTTCTTCTCCACACACACACACACACACACACACACACACACTCTCTCTCTCTCTCTCCCTCTCTCTCTCACACACACACGCATATATATATATAGTCAATGACGAAATTATTCGTACAACCATCAATTTTGAATATTTTTATCCATATTGAATATTTATATACATATTGAATATTTTTATCAATTTCTCAGAATCTAATGTCCGTACGATGCTAGGTTTTTTATATGCTAATAAGCATAGCAATATAAAAGTCAATCTATGGATGTTCCCTGAAATTCCAAACAAATACTAACTAAAAGCTTAAATGCTTCTTCATGTATGGTAGTGTATAATAATTCCCGCCTTTCTCATTCTCTGGTGAAACTATAATAATAGTGAAACATTTTACATTGATTAACTTTTCCTTTTTATTCTTCATACTATCATATATATATATATATATATATATATATATATATATATATATTAATTCAAGCAGTTTTAGTTAAATAATTTAGTCGTATTATGTCTATTTATTTTAGTTTTAATCCTTTCAAGTCCACCAAATAATTTCTTGGTGGCTGCTGAAAATTTATCAAGAAAAATGCCAAAATTTTAACTTCCTGAAGATGGTCTCAGATGTGCTTGAAAGTTCTTGGGAAAATAAAAATTATTTTGAACAAAATTTAGCTATTTTACTTTTTATATTCTAGAGTCACCAACAAATGAATTCGTGGACTTAAAATGATTAAAACTAAAATAGACATAGTACTTCTAAATTATTTAACCAAACCTTCTTGTATAAAAATATGCTGCCTAAATACATACACACGATTAATGTCTGGGCTGAAATTATAGGTGACTGTCTGGTAGGGGTCTATTTGTTCTCCCAGTAAGTCGTACAGGAGCTGTCTACAGGGAACACACTTCCTGACCTAATAGAGGATACCAAGACGTTTGTGGTTCATGGATGATAGGGTCTGTAGCACATGTTAGTCACATTGTTCGTGATACACTGGCTGGCATCTACCATGAGACTTTGGATAGGTAGGAGAGGATCGGTTACACAACCTGCACGTTCCCCGATCTCAATCTATTGGATTTGTATCTGTGAGGCGACCTAAAAACAATTAGTTTATACAGCAGACATAATTAATGCAGAGACGCTTCATCAACGTGTCATGGGGGCCTGCGGAACCATTCGACAACGTGACTCCACCAGTCACTGATCAGACGGATGCATGCGTGTGTAGAAGCAATCGGAAGTCATTTTGAACATTGTCTGTTGAGATACAACAATGGCCTTTTGGACATGTTCATATGGACATTTTACCATGTTTTGGTACCAGTAACCCGTCCACTAATATTTGTAAAATTATTATTAATACACCATATATATATATATATATATATATATATATATATATATATATATATATATGTGTGTGTGTGTGTGTGTGTGTGTATATATATTGTGTATATTTAGGCAGCAATTTGCTTTCACGGCGCTTGACTCTACATTTAAATGATAAATCTAACATTTTTAGACATTTAAAACAAGATGTCTGCCCGCGTACTCAGTTCCGGAAAATCCTTGGTGACAACACAACTATACTTAAAAATGAAAACATTAAACAAAAATTAAAAATTCTTGAAGCTTTATACATAAAACAGTTGAAACGTAACCTGAAAAAATAAGCTATTAAATCTCCACAAAATATCCTTAAATGCCTATAATTGGTAACTGAAGCCATTTTTATACCATGGCTTCCCATACTTAATACTTCTCGTTTTCCACTCTCGCGTGGTCATGTGTGACGTCACGAGCTGCGACACGATATTCGCTTCCGCGTTTCGTATATACGTGTTTGTCGTTACTTGGAAATTTTCATGCAGCAAGGGCGGACTATCATTGTTGTTTTGTCCGCTATTGTTTGATTTATTGAAATTGTCATCTTTGATAATGGCTTATGTAAGCCGAAAGTTTAGATTGGATTTAAACATGTATCAATATAGTGTTTTCCTTTCGGCCTTCAATGATAACGTGATTAATCTTATCAGACAATATGAAAGGGACTTACTTAGAATAAATAGACAAACTTGTCTATATTATTTAATGAAACATGCATTAATATATATATATATATATAGTCAATTGCTGATATCCCCTGACAAGTGGAAGGAATGATTGCGGCAGGCTCTGTCTATGAAACTCTAAAGCCATGATGCTAAAGCTTAGGCCAATATCCTAAGTGTCAAGTTTTATATTAATTCATCAGAGAATATGATATGAAGAAAAAAGAAAAAGAAATTGTGGTATTTTTTGCAATGATTGATTTCCGTTGGTTAATCATGATTCTCGTACGCGTGACTTGTTAAATAACGTCATTATAATTGATGGTGTTCCGATTTTAAGGAGAGACGACGTGTCCTTTCGAAGGTCCAAGAAATTCCAAACGAGTGTATAATAATTCTTCATAATTATATAATTATATATATATATATATATATATATATATATATATATATATATATATATACTTACATACATATATATATATATATTATTTGTCTATATTTCTGAGATGAGGTATTATGCACATTATTTACATTATTACATAATGTCGTTTTTTGACGTTACATCAAAAAACGACATTATTACGTCATTATTTTTGCACCAACCTAATATATATATATATATATATATATATATATATATATATATATATATATTTTCAAAATGAGTTCTCGGATCTTTTGGTTACGCATAATATATACTACGGACACATACATAACTTACCGTACACATATAGATAATTTATATATATATATACATATATATATATATATTGCGTGTTTATCTCCGTGCGTATGCACTTGTGTTTGGTATCTGTAATTGCAAACGAATGCGATTTCCAAGCAATTCCTTTGGAGCTGACTACCCGAGCCTAGAAAACAATTAATTAGCTTCGAATGGCCAAGTAGAATTGCAAGTTGATCCTTCACGTTTCAAGAAATAATAATGATAATAATAATAATAATAATAATAATAATAATAATAATAATAATAATAATAATAATAATAATAAAACGCAACATTGTCTTACGAGTTTCATAGTGCGCCAAAGTCAATTAAAAAGAAATTATTAAAAAAATAAAATCCAAAACAAATCAACAAAAAAAAAAAACGACACTTCACAGAAGAATTACACAAATTTTAAGCTATAAAAAGAAAAGGTTAAAGGTTATTCAATAAAAGTGCTTTCAGGCTCCTGACGACATTAACTCAACTTGGAACGGGTATGCCTTCCAGGATCCCGTCGACCTCTTTCATATTATCCGTCTCGTCTTCGATGGCGGCTTTTAACTGAGTCAGTCCTCTTATGAGACCGCTGGTTGTAGTCTGGAAGATTCGATTCGGGAAAGTTAGAAGTTCGTATCCACTGAGTATTTTAACAGACGAAGTAAAATGTGACACCGAAATCCGAAGGCGTATTGAAAGCGCGAAAGATTCCTTCCAAAAGCTAAGCAAAGTATTTAGAAATTAGAAAATTACGTTAGAAACAGACACTTGAATGACGAATGGCCGTGTAATATCAATTTCCCTATATGACATTGAATGCTGGTCACTTTCATCACAGATATATTCATTGATTGATTGAGATTTACAGCGTATCATCCTCAATTGGTTATTGAATGTCGACATAATTCTTATTGCTGGTAATATTTTTCTTCAAAACACTATTTCTAGCAATATCTTTCCTTTTAAAATTGATAGCAAGTAATATTTTCCAAAAATCTATTGCTGGTAATATTTTTCCAAAACTGTATTGCTGGTAACGTTTTTTCAAGAATGTATTACTAGTAACATAGTGCTGGTAATATCTTTCTTTTTTCAAAAATGTATTGCTGGTAGTATCTTTTTGTCAAAAAATGTATTGCTAGAAATATTTTTTTTCAAAAATGTATTGCTGCTAATATCGTATTTTTCCCCCAAACGTATTACTGCTAATAATTCTTTTTACAAAGTATTTCTGGTATTAAAACCTATTTTTACACTTTTATTGTTTTGATCCCAGTTTGGGGGTTAACTATTTGCCCATAGCTGGGACACTAACAAGTGCTACCACCCCGGCACAGGGTGAACCTGGGAACACCAGCAATCAAGAGGTGGTTCCACGCTCCTCAAAACCTCCTGTCAAAGCCTTGCAGTTGGATATGGTTTATCGTTTTACCCAGAACTCGGATGGAGTTTATCGTCATACCCAGGACGGCATCAAAGATGAAGAGGAGACTTGCGACAACGGAGAATGTGGTTCTACATGAGGCTGCTGAGTATACCATGACCGGTGTGCGTAAACAATGAGGACATTTTAAGAAATCACTTGATCTTAGAATCATAAAGAGACAGTTGACATTTCTCAAACACGAAACGAAGAAAGAGGGTTTGGGGATTTTAACACGCAGAAGAAGTATTGGATATATAATGAGAAGAAAGTAGCGAGTATCAAGCTTTTGTAAATGGGTTGTAAAATAGATAATGAGGGGAATAGTAAGAAGACAAATATTACTTAGTGCTACAAATAACAGGAAGTTGTGGAGAGCCATTATCCTCCACATACTGAAGAGTCGCAGGATGCAGAATGTAAGAAGAAAGGTTCCATAGATTGCGGAATGACATTTAATAACACTTCATCGAATAACGAAGATTTTGATGATTGGTGGGGCGGGTAATTTTTTTTTTTTTTTTGTATTTTCAAAATACTATTATTAAAGAATTATTTTAGGTCTAACTCCAGCTCCAAGTCGGAAAAGCGGCCAAGGCGCTTTGGGTAGATGAAACTTTTCGGCTCCTTTAAGAAGAAGTAAAAAACTTTTTTAAACCTCCGATGCCTTGAGGTTTATTTCGAAATACTTACTTGGCACTGGGCCCGTCCCTGTGCTGGGGGTATCACGACTACGACATGCTTAGACTAGCTCTGACCAGCCTGGACAAGCTATGACCAGTTTAGACCAGCGACCCGAGTGAAAACAATAGAGTCCCTACGTTAAAAACCGACCTTGTGTCACAGCCTGACTCAGTGCGGGGTCAAGTAAATATCCATTAATTTGGAAATTCTTGCAAAAGTTGGATTTTCGGATTTTAATGAAATGTTCAGTATTTATTCATAAATAATTTTGGCAATTTCTTTTTGTTAGAAAGTCTTGGTAAACTTATTTTTTTACATGCGTTTCACCCTCTTACTTAATTTTATAAAAACTTGAGAAATTGAACTGGTGTCAGTCATAAATACAGACTGATGCGGAGATACAGAGATGACGCCCATTGTCTTCGCCTATTGCCTACGCCTATTATCTTCGCCTATTGCCTACCACTACGACGAGGACCAGTCCATTACGGTTACCTGCTACATTGTTCTAATCGGTTATAGTAGTCAACAACCACTTTGCTAGTGCGAACAAATATATCCCTTTCCGGGACATATAAAACTGAGACATTATTTAATTAAAGAGTTTTTTAATTGCTTATATGAATACATATATTAAAGAAAATATTGCCTGAAGAAAATAATTTTTTTACAAGATTGTTTTCTTAGGAAAATATTGTTATTAAGTAAAACTATAGTTACTAATCCTATATTCTGAATCTTATTACAATCTGACGAAACCAACTATTTTCAAAAGAATTTCAATTTATCTTTGTATGTTTCATTACGTTCTGAAGTATGGATGTACAAACCGATAAATCTAGCATTTAAAGGTCACATGATTTAAGGGCTGTCCTCCTTACGGCGAAAAAAAATTTGTCGTCTGCTTCACCATACTTAACTATAAAGACGTTCGGACGTCAATAAATCGATCAACACGTCAGGAAAAAAAGACGTAGTAAAGAAATGTTTGTATATAACATTTTATGCTATAAGTAATATTTGTTTCCATTAAGATTAATTTAACTTTAAATTTGCTATTTTTTCTCAAATAACGTTTCAGACATATATATATATATATATATATATATATATATATAAGTGAACATTGAAGTCAACAAGCAGAGGCGACAGGCTGTTTCATGCTAGACGCAATCGTCAGGCTGACGATTGCGTTCATTATGAAACAGCCTGTCGCCTCTGAGTGTTGACCTCAATGTTCACTTTTATATTTATATTTACATACGCTCTATCTCTGATAATGACCACTTTATCCCATAAATAAAGCACACCGTAAAATTATATATATATATATATATATATATAAAATAATATACATACATACATACATACATATATATATATGTATGTATGTATGTATATTATTTTTGCAAGAGATTAAAACAGAGAATTAACTTTTGTTTAAACGTGTTTCAAAAATGGCCGTTTTGATCGACTCTAATGAAAAAAAAATCAATCTATATGATTTCTGTTTGAAATGCATCACAAAGTATTTTGCTTACTGGAAATAGTAAATTTTAAATCCTTTAGCTTTCAATTAAAGTTGAAAAAGAAGGCTTCAAGAAAGCTTTTTTCATTTTTCATTTTAAACCTTACGTATACCAAATTAGTGTAGGTACCTATTCTAGATCCTGCTCTCTGTTAGACTGATTCTAATCAACCAGAACCTTTACATTAACTTACAAAATTGACGGTCAGCAAGAAAGAAGTTGCTTGCAGTTCGTAAGAAGGAAGGGTCGTTACCAAATAAGGCAATGGAATACACCAAGATAAGGCAAAGTTTCTGATAACTGCTCGTATGTACGTACTTCCACGCCCCCAAAGGATATCTGAACACATTGCATGAGCCGTGAAATTATGGAAAAATATCTTGAAATACTAAAGAGTTAATTCATTCAATAAAATCGCTATTTGCTTCAACCACGTCCCCCAGACGATTTCGGAATCTCTTGCATCTCTTCTGGACGGTCTCCTTGTTTAAGTTGGTGAATGTTACTATAATCTTTGTCTTCATTTCATCTTTGGTGTTTTTTTGGTCTCTCGCTAAACACATAATAATCAAGAGGGTTGCAGTCTGGAGAGTTAATTGGCAAGATGTAAGGAGTGATGTCGGAGAAATTGTCTGATAGCCATGACTTGGTTCTCTCCTTGTGCGGCATGATGCAGAGTCTTGTTGCCAGACATAGAGTCTACCAGCAGCTACCCTCTTGACCCAGGGCAGCACTACCGCCTCAATGCACTTTATATACGCCTCCGTGTTGTCTAAGGCCCTCAATAACAAATTCGGGAGTTCTTTTCTCATCAAAGCGATCAGAGTGTGTTTTTCGAGCTGCCGTACCTTCGTAATCACCATTAGACTCATCCAACTCTTTCTAAATCCCCTTCACTGTCCTCAGATTGACATCCAAACACTCTTAAAGCTTCTGGTGCGAATGCCATCATACCGTTTCCAAATTTCTGATGTAGTGAATTACGTCATTGTGCTCTCTTTCTCACAGACGGTGGCCATTTGTCCGCACTATTCTGTGCAGTGGACAAAATCAAAAGAAACAACGCGCATGCGCGAAATTAAAAATAGAAAATGTCGACAATTTACCCATCGCACACATAGCAAAGCAACATACCAACTAACACACAGGGGGTTACTGACTGTGACTGAATATAAGAAAAGCAAAAAGATGACTGACAAGAAAAAATAGAGCAGAATTTACGGCGGCAAATAACGATTAAGATTGCATTTACATTTTTGAAAATCAAATTCGACTGGAAAACAAGAAGCCGGAAGAGGGTTCCACAAGTAAGAAGTGCGAGAAAAGAAACTGTTAGCATAAACTTAGGGTTACATCTAGCCATTTGGACTCTAAAACGATGACATCATGTCGGCAATATAGTCAGGCGTTTAAATTCATAAAGTCTAACATAGAGGAAAGTTAATCAGAACAATTACCATGATCGTACTTATAGAAATCATAGCAGATTCTTCTTTGGATTTTATAGTGGACCATATATGGCAGCAATATTCCAAGGATGGATCCATGGTAGACTTGCAGGTATGAAAGATAGACACTAAAGAGAAAAATCACCTAGGTTGAGGCAGTGAACCAACCTTCCATATGTGGCGGCAATATTCAAGCATGGATTAATGGCTGACTTATAGATATGAAAGAGGCCTTACTGCCTGATGTAGTTTATCGTCTCAAGTAAAGAGGCTTCTGTCTCTTGGTACAATTATCTACGATTATACAGTGTCAGCACGAGGTTCGTTTAGCTTCATTAGCTCAAAGCCATTTTTAATAATTGCAAAATGAGATATGACTTCAAATTTTGGCTTGGCAAAGACAAATGTATTAGATGGTGTACGCAACATACACATCACTGATTTTATCATTTGTCATTAGAGGTTGGCTAGTTACGAGACTAAAGGGCACGATAGGATTTCTGAGGCTTTGGATGAAGAGACCAGGCATGGTTGAAAGTTTCAAGCAAAATATATTGATTCATTTACGGTGCCTTACTATCTCCCCGTCAGAATCCATCTTGAATATTTAGAATTTTGCCATTCATCCTTGCTTTCGATATTGCTGCCATATCCGGTCTTGTATTCCTGCTATATATTCAGACATTCTTGATAAAATCCAAAGAGTAATCTGCTATGTTATTGGTCCTGACCTGGCATCTCGACTTCGGTCTCCTTCCTATCGCAGTAATGTTGTTGCCCTGTGCTTTTTCTATAAATGATTTAATGAACTTGCCTCTGTGATAAGTAGACTATTAATTTAAACCCAGTACGATATTGGAGGCTGTTGGAGTTTTGGGGGTGCCCTGGTGTACTAGCGAGCCAGCCAAAATGAGCTGACTCATTTTATAGTTCACCAATAGAAGGGTTAACCAATCAGAAGGCTCCAAATATTCAATGCAACGTGTATACAGGCGGCCATGTTTTTTATCCCGAATATTCACTGGCAGCCTTTGATATCGAAGACTGAAGAATTACAGAACAGCTGCTGATGGTATTGGCGATATAGTCAGATTCAGTAGAGTGTCTGACTCGTGAGTATTAATCTTTAATGTTGTTTCATTGAACAGATTACGTACTGCGCTCTATTCTATATTCATAGACTATGGGGAACATGGTCAACAGCGGCAAGGTCTCATCATTTTCATAGTGCAGTGGCTCGATGGTACCATAAGTTTTATGCTAACATTGTCCTTTTTCGCACTCCTGTCTTGTGGAATTCACTTCCGGCTTCTTACTTCCTTTTAAAAAGGTTAAATGCGATGTCAATCGTTATCTACTGTCTTAATAAGAATTTTTTTTCTTATTTTATTGTTCTCTCTCTTATTCTTATTTTATTGTTCTCTCGCCTTAATAGTAGTGTTATTCTCTAAGACACAGAAGCACCTTGCTTCTTAGTGGCTTTATTGCCTTGCTTGGAGTAAAATGATTAAAAAACCGTTTAAACCACATTTATCGTAATTATTAAATTATAATTTTTTTTTTTAATGATTCCAATATTAAATATATAATAATATCTAAAAACCACTCTAAGCAAACCCTGCGATGATACACTGTCATGGGACTAATGATGATGATGATGATTCTTAATTTATAAAACAATTTCTTTCCTGGTGAGAGACTGCCTTGTGTGACTTGGTCTAAATAGTGTAAGCATTACATACGTAAGTGATTGCATGAAGCCATTGCGGTTAATTTAGTTCCGTGACCCAAGGATTTCCTCGGCTTTGTTCGAAGCGTTCAGGAAGAGTCGAATTATTAAAAGCGACTAGTGGCGTGTCTCAAGTACACGTCATAATCACGCAGCTTCGACTGTGAAAATGCATGTAAAATGATCAGTGGCCCACCATGTTTCATGGAGATTACTGAAACATCCTCATAAAATAGTCGCAGGGCATTTGCTTGTCCCTTTTTTACGAGTGCCGCGTTTCCTAACTTTGGTCAGGCGATTTGATTGTCATGAAATATCGTCCTTCTCTCTCCATCCTCCATATGAATGAGAAAAAAAAATAGAGAACGTATATTCCAGCCTTTGTCAACCGACACTCCCGGGCGCACTGATGCGCCCTGAAAGGTAGTCAGGTGCGCTTCAAGTTAACGGAAGGGAAATTATGAATTATTTTTATATTAAAAAATCTTTTATAATAGAAAAAACTGAAGACACCAAGCACATGACTTCCATGTTTAAGTCAAGTCTTTCTTATTTGATATTTTAAACTGGATATTAAGCTAGTTGCTCCTTAATCTTTAAGAAGAAGAGCGTAAACCCTTTCTTTTTTGCATTCCTCAAGGCATAACATATAAGGCCTATCATCTAAAAAGTTACCAAGGTACAGCAAACAAAGTTTTTCGTCCTAGCTATGAGGATAAACTACATCCGCGTCCTGGGTAAGACGATAAGCTATATCTACGTCCAGGGTAAAACAATAAACTACATCCAACATCAAGGCCTCTGAGGAGGAAGTTTTGAGGAGCGTGGAACCACTTATTAATTCCTGGTGTTCCCAGGTTCACCCTGACCCGGGGTAGTAGCACCTGTTAAATAGTTAACCCCTAAACTGGGATCAAAACAATAAAAGTGTAAAAATAGGTTTCAATACCAGAAATACTTTGTAAAAAAATATTACCAGCAATACATTTTTGAAAAAAATACCAGCTATACATTTCTGTAAAAAAAAATTTTACTAGCGATACATTTCTGGAGAAAAAAAAATTACCAGAAATAGATTTTGGAAGAAAAAATATTAACAGTAATAAAAATCTTGTCTGCACTAAATAACCCATTGAGGTTGATATGCCCTAAACCAAACCAAACCAAACCAAGCAAAATTTTCACAAAAGCGTACTTAAATATACGATGTAATGTTAAAAAAATAAATGCCTATTAAATAAGAATTTTTTTTATTATTTTCGTATTTTCAAATTTAATGACCTTTTTTCCTTATTAAAATTTAAAGTCCGCCGCAGAATTTTACTTTTTCTACAAATACACTCTGAAGTAAAAAGGTTGTGAAACTCTGGATTATTCTATGAAAATCCGATGAACTGACTGACTGCTTCACTGTGCACATGAATATATAATATTATATATATATATAAAAAAAACAAAAAAACAAAAACAACACGTGTAAAATATATAAAGCCTGAAAAAGCAAACATACCTTAAACAAAGGACACGTTGATTTGGGATGAATGTCGTAAATATTTGAAGCGCTTCAACTTGATTTAATAGTTAAACAGATTGGTGACCATTATAATTATTTAGTGACTTCGAGCCTCACTAGAAGTCTATTATTTATCGCCTGGATAAACTCAGTAAACAATAGGGCCTTGGCATTGTGCAATGGTTAGCGAGTTAGCTTAGTTGATTATTACTAGTGAGTAATGAGTTCAATCCTCACTTTGATAATGGTTTTGCGCTAACCTAAGCTAAGAAAACAAGAGTACCTCGGCGTCGAGTAATGTTTAACTAATTAGTATTGTTGACGATGAATAGTATTAGGTTGGTGCAAAAATAATGACGTAATAATGTCGTTTTTTGACGTATTTTTTAACGTCAAAAAACGACATTATTACGGCATTATTTTTGCACCAACCTAATAATTTCGATATTCACTGGGATTCTATAGTCGTTGCATTGAGGCAATCTTGAACAAATAAACTGCCCCATTTAAGATTCCTTCGAGGACATGGAACTAAACAAAGCCGGAATTTACTCAGAATGAAACGGATTGGTCAAAGAAAGCAATACAAATATGAATGCTCGTTCGCAATAATTGGAAATCAGAATTTAGTTTAGTTACGCATGGTTCAACCTACAGTCTTCTATGTCCCGTGTTCCTTAAGGACGTGGGTGATCACAGCTCTTCACAAGTTCCCATCTTTTGTAGTTCTTAATAATTATAGTCTTTTATTTATCTCCCTAAACTCTATTCTGGCCTGCATTTACCCACGTAGGTTTTCCTGTGTCTCTGTCCTGTTGGTATCAAATTTACCAACCCCTCTTTCCTCATGATACACCCTAGAAATTTCAACTATCTCTTTCTCATTTTAATTATAATTTTCTTCTTTGCTTCCATTTTCTCTAGAACATCGTCGTTGCTCACATGCTTTGTTCATGGTATTCTCAACATCCTTCTGTAGAACCACTTTTCTGTTGCTTCAATTCTCTTCTTTATCGGTAAGGAGATTATTCGGCATACACTGCCATATTGCTTAAGAGCCACTCAAAGTAGAGGATTACTGAATGAGTTTGTTGAAAGTATATAACAGTTGACCGGAGATTTGAAGTGGTTAAGATTATAGTGATCGGTAAAAGCATCCTCCCGGGAGTCTGTTCCCCAAACCAGAGGTCATAACGGATTTGGAAATAGTTTTTGCAACAGTTCTCCAAAAGATACGGGTTTCCTCTTAGGTTAAATCGTGTATGCTTTTCTGCACGCGTTTCTCTACAAGTTAGCACCGAGATACATATGCGCTTGTGTCAGGGGAGGGTAGTTGACTCTCAAAAGGGTTGCCTGGGTTCGTAAAGTGTGCAAGAGGCTGCGAAACGTAGGCGTTAATTACAGGTGTAAAAGCGTCTGGGGGTGTGTAAAAGCGGCAGGGTCGGGAAGAAAGTTCAGGGTGGAGGAGCAGGTGTTTGAAACAGACATTCAAACAGACGTGGAAGACACTACTTAGGCGCTCTTATCATCACAAAGTTCGCTTTTAAGAGAGCTTATGGCGCTCAGTGAGATATTTGCTCACGCATTAAAATTCTCAAGCAGACATAGACGGGTGCGCTGAGAGACCAAAGTTGTACATGGAGGAGAGGCTACGCTCTTTGGAAAGCCCCTCCCCAAAATGTGAACCAGTGCCAAACTCTTGCCTATTCAGCCAAATACTTCCCTGATTATCGAACATTGATTGGGTCTTTCCGTCGTGTCCCTTTCAGGATATTGGCTATCATAGCCCTCTGCTACCATCCATCCATCCCTTGTAGCTCTCACCAGTGTTTTCAATGTCACTATCATCAATATTCCCAGTTCTCCCATCGACATACACAAGTTCTTCATATCTTGAATATACCTACGATCACCAAAGTTAAGGAAGGCGAACTCGGTCAGTAGCTAGAAAGGTGACCGTCCTGAAATCTTGTGAGGATAGTGTAGTGGATAATGACGAGGAATTGTTAATTGGAAAGCGCACTTCCAATTACTGTTTGGTTTGTTATATTCCACTTACACGCAAATACTCTTGGGAAAGGCATGAACCCATCTCTTATCCCTTCAGGCATTAGCTAGTATTTTTGCTTTTTTTTTTTTTAGCTTTTCACCCCAAGCAAGGCGGGAGTGTCACTAGCCCGCAAGGGGTTGTAGAGAGTGAGAGCAAGAGTAAAAAGGCGTAATGGAGGAAGAAGAGAAAGACGGAGAATAGATCAAAGCCATCTGGAGATGTCGATTGACATTGCATTTGAATAATTGGAGATTATAGCTATCAGGGAGGCAAGTAAGAGGAAAGGAGTTCCACAGATGGAAAGTGCGTGACGTAAAGCTATTGGAGTAGAATAGACGGCCATATTTAACCATTTCGACAGTGAAAGGGTGGGACCGAGATGCTAACCTAGTAGCACGTTTAAATTCATGCAGTCCTGAAACTAGAGAACGTAGCTTGTCGGAGCAGTTACCGTGAAAGTATTTGTAGAAAAGACAGAGGATAGCGACGGTACGTCTGTGAGAGAGCGACTGTAAACGAGATAATTTTATCACAAAATCATTATTATCTAAAAAAAATTTTTTACAATCTAAATATATTTTCTGGTTTCAACGAACATACATACGGTTGATAAGCCGTAAAAAATGTATGAATGCAATACACCTGGTGCCCAAGTCGTGTAACAGCATAACTGTCAATCTCACAACACGTTTAATATCTACAAAAACACTAAATTAAGTTTCCTTTTTTTCAAGTTTTCATACAAAACTTTTCCAGCTATGACAGCCCAAAGAGCATTGAAAAAAAAACATGAAATTGAAATCGTACGTGAAACCTGTGAGGCACCATGTTGTTCCAGTACAGAAAGTTAGAAGGTTAGAGAGGACGAAGATCATCTTGAATTGGAAAATGATCTTGGATATATATATATATATATATATATATATATATATATATATATATGAACTTCATTTCAATACTTCAGATCCCTAGTTATGATTAATTAATGATGAACATGTCATTTCCCTTTATTATCGATTTCATCACGATTCTTCTGTTAAGCTTCGAGTGTAATTATCCATACTTATTGCTCAAAGTAGAGGTAGAGTTCAATAGTGTTATAAAAAGAATTAGGAAGAATTCCAGTAAGATATCTTTAATCATTTCTAAGATACAGCAGTTTAAAGTTTAATCTAACAATTGGATAATTTTGCTTTGACACGATTTGGACAATTTTGCTCTTATACCCGGTACCCTGTCAGCATCAAATTCTCATTTTTCTTCATTAAGCTTCCTGGAAATTTCATCTTTTCCTTTTTTTATTCTAAGCAGAAGTGTATTGTGTCGTTACTCACATGTTCTGGACATGGTATTCTCTACATTTCTATTGCCTCAAGTCTGTTTTTCCTATAGGATTATTGATATTACATAATAATTGTGCAATTTTTCTTTTGCTTCTAACAAAATTTTACTGACTCTAAATACTTTTTTTTTTCCCTAGTAGCTCTCCCAATGAAGTTTTTCATTTCGGTGTCATATATTCCGTGATCTCTAATAAACACTTCTCAGATGTTTAAATTTCTATACTTGCTTTATTTTGCTTGCTTATACTCAAATATTATGTCTTCTTACAATTGATAGTCCTTTCCTTTTGCTTTCCTTTACTAGTTTTTCTACGAGATCCTGTATTTTCTTTCAAGGATTACTATTAGCACGACATCCTCTACGTATCTTATGTAGTTAGCAATAAATAAAGATGCCTGTTTCATAGAATAGCTAATGTATTTTTAAATATCATATCCCTTAAGATTGTACACAATCATGGACTTTGGCTTTTCGTGGCCTTCTACAAAGTGTTATTCAGAGTAGCTTCTTTAAGGCTGCCACCTAAGTCAACAGAGCACTGTATATTCTATTATTTAACCCATAGCTTGGGGGGAGAATAAAAAAGATTGATTAATATCTTTCTCAGGGACATTTGTGGAAAAAGGCACGCAACAAAGGCACGACAAAGGTGGATTACACTACCCACTCATTCAATTATTTTAAATAGCTGTGAGAACACAAATTGATAGAAAAAAAAAACCCTTATAGAGCATAGAACAAAGGAAAAAACCCTTATAGAGCATAGAACCACCCTATGTAGTGCTGCTTTCGTTTCAGTATAAATTAGATTGGAGTTGCTGGAACGACATTTAACTGGTTTTAAATTCAGAATTCTCTTTCTAGACTAGCTGCTCCAAAGAGATTAGAGAATCCAATCTGCTTGTATAAAAAAATATGGATTCATTCAGGTCAATTTTTAATTGTTTCAAATGTTTTATTCTCGCTTTTGTTTCGATTTTTAATTTATTTTTAATGTTATTATCTCAAACATAATCTGAATAGAATACATGGGGGAAAAAAACAACTGTATATGAGGTCCCTACTCAGGTGCTGGGAACCACTACGCTGATTAATTTTGCAGTTTTGTAATATAGGCGGTGGAGTAATGAATAGCGGATCGGATTGAGGATTTGGGGAGCCGAGTTCCAATTCC
Source organism: Acanthosepion lycidas (assembly GCA_963932145.1). Taxonomy (NCBI): domain Eukaryota; kingdom Metazoa; phylum Mollusca; class Cephalopoda; order Sepiida; family Sepiidae; genus Acanthosepion; species Acanthosepion lycidas. The sequence goes on along the minus strand of OZ010580.1, from coordinate 129,858,613 downwards.
AGTCAAATCCATTACCTACGGGAAAGGTATGAATACTCTTGTGCGCCCTCCAGCTATGAGCAGACAGACTGAGTTATGGAGACTTGAATGACGACTGGTCTACCGCAGAAAGAAATGGTAACCTACTGTGAGAAAAATTGTAAGATACATGATCGCCTAAGCGTGTATCAAGTAAGGCATATGACTGAATATAGACGGTGTTAACTCGGACCCTAAGAATAGGGAAATAGGGTTCTATATTATGTTATGTTGCTAATATTTAATCTCCGTTCCCAACTGTGTGAATATAGAAAGGTAGATGTACCCACTATCTGTGTCCATCAGCAAAGCAACAAGCTGGAAGTATAACGAGACTAGTCGCCTCGCTAATTCCTACCTAGAGAAGGCATCAGATGTGTCTCACCGACTTACAGGCCTGTTAAATAATGTGAGAAAAGAAATCATTCTATCGCATGGGTCGTAGCGCTATGAAGGTATCTTTACGGGCTAAGGCCGAATTGTTCCAGAAGGCAACACTTTTTACTTAGTTCGAGATGATCTAACCGACAAGCTTGATTTTACGAACCAAGACAATCACCCACTGTGGCCTTGGGTTGAAATGATTAAAAAGTGACGAGGGCATCACTTATTTGGCTAAGTTTTTCCGTCCATCAGTATGGCTGATGCTAGCCTCCTGGAGAGCGCTCATTGTTCTTTCTTGGTCTCACATTTTCTACTGATATGAAATGGAGTGATTTTACTGAATCAGTTGCTGGGTCTGCTCAGTTCAGTGGGTCTGGCTATTTTGCTAGAACTCGTCCACTGTGGTAATGAAGAGGATTCTATTGGATATGACTTCTTCCACTGTAGATTCGTACCCGCTTTGTGCAGTCTAGTCGAAGGCGTCATGGTCCACGTGTTGGTTAGGAATTTCTTTGTTTTCGAGACTAGTTCTCTAAGGGGTAAATATGATGGAACCACTGACGAAGGAAGAGTATGTATTCTTGTTCTCCCTTGGAATAATGAGAATTGCGTTTTGGACGACGCAACGTTAAAGAATTTAATGGAGGTGCGAAACTTTTTTCTTTCTAACTGATCTTGAAAAGACTAGGAGGGAAAGAAAACGGCTCTGTTAATCAAAGTTTGGCACAAAGCGTGAGTTACTTGTGTCTGGCGAAAGGTGCTGATCTGGAGTTTAAACATGAACGTCCGCTAGGACTTTGCCTCTCTTGACTGAGCATGCCATCGCAGTCTGTGATATAGTAAGCTAAGGCTCTTTTTTCTATTTTTGAATTAGTCTGTATAGTTTTAACTTAGCTGGGGCATGTAAAGACGAGATTTTAATCATGTAAAGACGAGATTTTAGAGAAAATAGAAACGAAAAGGAAACTTATACTTAACATCAGTAAGACACAGATTAAATTTCTGGATCACGTGATGAGGAAGGAAGGCTTGGGAAATCTGACACTCACAGGACAGACTGAGGATAAAATAGAGGAAATCAGAGCACAAAATACTTGATAAGCTTAAGCAAATGGAACAGGGTTTAGGAGAAATAACGAAAAGCCAAAATCTATTAAGAGCTACAAAGCACAGAAAAATGTAGAGGGCCATGATCGCCTACGTCCTGAGGGGTCATAGCATATAAATATAATGGCCGTAAAGCGTGATTTTATCACAGAGCATACTGAGGCAAGAGAGATTGAAGAAGTCCGTACGTCGCCTGTCTGGTGACTTTGTATGAATGGATGGCGAAACAATGGATGGAAGACTTGACAAAGGGAGGTTCACTGTTAAGAGAAATAGTGGCCGACAAACACTTCCGAAAAAACCCGCCTAGATGAATTACATAAAACTCTCAAAGAAACAAGATTACCTCACACCACTAACAAACAAATGTTTTGCATTAGCAGAAAAATACCTTTAGACCAACTTCGAAAACCAAAGAAATGCAACAATGGACAAATTGTAACATACATCTCAACGTAGAACAAGAACAATCCACAACTATTTACAAAAATAACAAAAAATCTAGACCTACTTAACAAGAATAATAAAAATGAAAATATACTAAAAACAACCAAAATATTTAAAAGCAAACACCAATCAAAAAGTCCAAAACACATATTAACCTCATCCAAATTTAGTCAAAACGCAATACAAGGGGCTACAAAATACAAGAAGAGATGTGGAGATTGCGATATTATAGAACGAAGCTTCTACACTTTCGTTAATCCCACAACATTCACAATAAAGAGAAACCTAAACGTTAACTCTAAAAATGTGATTTATGCACACAAGTACACAAAATGCAACAAATCATATATAGGTATCACCTAAGCACAAAACAGCAGAGTTTTCTTTCTCAAAAACAACATTAAATCACCAGAAAACAGGAATACCATTTGTGTCACAACACATGCACAAATGTAAGAAAGATAAATTTAAAATTATGACAATATATCAAACAGACAATTACCTATAAATACAAGAAAAAAATCTTCATACACAAATTTAAACCAGCACTAAGAAAATCATAACCCCTCACACATAAACACATAACATACACACATTGTGGCCAAATACACTAGTCGCAACACACACACACACACGCACACACACACACACACACACACACACACACACACCACACACACACAAAATACATGTAGTTATTGTATAGATTTCGTTATAATAGTAATATACTATACAATATATGTATGGAGAACGAAAATATCGATATATACTGGAAAAAACAAACACAATAGACAGACCACATACTCTCTCTCTCGCACACACATACACACGAAGTCTACACACAATACAAAGTGTGTGTGTATATATATATATATATATATATATATATATATATATATATATATATATGCTATTTCCTTGTAATAAAGCAATATATGTGAATGGGAAGGAATATATATATATATATAAATATATATATATATATATACTATCAAAAACACATACACACAATGAGAAAAATGGAGATAAGTTTAAAATGATAAAATAAATAACCTCATTTCTTCCCCTTATTAATCCAAATTGTTTTATTACCCAATAAGGAAAGACATTCCCATCAGGCCAAGAAGAATTTGGATTACTGCCACAAACAAAAGACAATAATCAAACATAAGAAAACATTAACATTCTTTTAAATAATATGTAGAAATAACCATTATTCACCTGAGGAAGGTCACAAGACCCGAAACACGTGTGGCAAAAAATATGGAAAATAAAGTATATATATTAAAAGAATCCACATCATAACCAAAAACGTTTGCGTCTTCTCTTTTTTCTCTAATATATATATATATATATATATATATATATATATATATATATATATATATGAAGAGAGAGAGAGAGCAAGAAAGAGAGAGTGTGTGTGTGTGTGTGAGAGAGAGAGAGAGAATCTGTAGCCATCAAGCAGGTTACATAAAAAATAATCTTTTTTTCTGTTCTACGACAGCTGGTGTGAGTTTCGCATTTGTTTGCACACAAGCCACGCATTTAGCTCATCCAAATATTTCCCGTCATTTTCAGCTGATGTTTTAGTTTTTTTATATACTTTGTTATATTTTCTGACTTAAACAAAGAGATATTTCACATGCGAAAAATACTCAGTATATTGTTGTCAAGTGTGCATGATTTTTAATTGTATTAAATGTTAAACTGGTTAGAAATCTAGTATGCGACATAATTTTATATATATATATATATATATATATATATATATATATGTATTTGATAACGCCAACAGGAAAACTTACCTTAGCCGACGCGTTTCATCCTCTCATGGACTTTATCAAATGGACACCAGATGATGAAAAGCGTCGGCTAAGTTTTTTCTCAATCATATTGTCCTTTTACAGATAAATATTTTTTATTTATATCTGAAATTTTACACACACAGACACAAACACTCATGTCTACATATGCAGGTAAAATGAGAACAAATGAAATATAATTTCACTGTACGTAAAAATAAATAATATATATATATTATAGACTCTCCCGTCAGATTCGACGTATGAGTATCTAACAACTGAAACAATTGATTCACTTATGAATTTTGTGCGATAATCTTAAGTGGCACTTAAGACCCGCCAGTGATTTACAAAGGAGGTCGCATATGGAGCAAGAGTGAGGATTGGGAGATGAGATCACTGTTAGATTGTCAGACCTTTTAGATCTTGCTCTCACTTTTTGAAGACGATTCAGACTAGCAGATTGAAAACTGCTGAATGCACTATATATATATATATATATATATATATATATATATATATAATGGATTTTATCCGTCCTTTTTCTTATTGCAATAAACTTTATTTTTAGAGGGTACACGAATTTGAGATTTTACCCTTGTTTCTTTTCCTTCATTTTATTAAACATTGAAATTAACCAACATAAACTGAGTATCTGTCTATATTTCTGATATGAGGTATTATATACACTATTTACATTATTCGGACTGTTGTCCTCATCTTTGTCGCCATATTTATTACAACGTTTCAGCCATTCAGTATCTGTCTATATTTCTGAGATGATGTATTATGTACACTATTTACATTTTTCGGACTATTATCCTCATCTTTGTCGCCATATGTATTACAACGTTTCGGCCCTTCAGTATCTGTCTATATTTCTGAGATGAGGTATTATAACATATATATATATATATATATATATATATATATATATATATATATATATGTGTGTGTGTGTGTGTGTGTGCATGTATGTATGTGTGTGTGTATGTATGTATCGTAAGGGCGTAGGAATCAACCTTGAATGGTAACCGTTAGTTTTACTATTCAATGTATTTTCAGACCATGCAGTGTTAATTCGGATGTAAATGGTGTAAATGACTGGCCCCTTGTATCCGAATCTAGTTAATCCCTCATTGCAGGCGCTTGCTCAGGCATATTTTCGTTTGTTCAACACCCACCGAGCTCAACTGTGGTTTATACTGCAACTATGCTGAGTAAAGTTTAGTTATAGTTTCTGGCAGAGAACGCGTTATCCAAGGTGATCAACAGTCTGAACAAGGTTAGCTCGGTCACGGCGACTTGTGACTTCGTGCTAGCACAACCACCGAGGGCTCCCAAGGGTTTCGCCTACCCAGTTTAGAAGGCATGGATCAACCCGTGGCATGGTTTTCAGGCAACTTTCGAATGGTGTCGCATAATGGAATCGCCTCCATAATCGCATCAAGAAGTCGCCCTACTGAGAAATCGGCTATGGTGAGATTCGAACCCCGATCAGAAAACGAACGCTCTAACCACTCGGCCACATGCCCATATTCGTATGTCCACACACACACACACACACACACACGCACATATATATATATATATATATATATATATATATATATATATATATATATATATATATATATATATATATATATATATATATATATATATATATATATATATATATAATTTTACGACGTTTTTATGTTTATACATTCTTTTTTATAGATACAAATATTTAATAATAATATTATTTAATATTTTATAATAAACAGTATCAACAACATTTACCGGCCTGAATATCCGAGAAATTGTCATAGAATTAAATATTGTCAAGAATTAAATAGAGAATTAATTAGAAATAATTGTCAGGAATTAAATAGAGAAATTTTCATAGAAAATATGCGTCCTCCTATCGAAGGACACATATTTTCTATGACAATTTCTCGGACATTCAGGCCGGTAAATGTTGTTAATACTGTTTATTATAAACAGAGAATTTAGTTAAATATTTGTATCTATAAAAAAGAAAGTATAAACATAAAAATGTCTTAAAGTAATTGTCTGACTTTGTCCATTTCATAATATATATATATATATATATATATATATATATATATATATATATATATATATCTGTGTGTGTGTGTGTGTGTGTGTGTGTGTGAAAATATTGTAGAAAATAGGAAAGAAACTGGTTTGGTAAATAATCCAAAATCCTAAGTATTTTTGTTATTATTTTTAAAAAATAGTGCTCGATACGAAAGTAGAGCATAAATATAATTATTTATTTAAAAATATGATTCCAACTCGCTACATAAGAGGTCTCATGTTTCAAAACAAGAGCCGAAAACTTCAAAATAATATTTGAATTAACTTGAGTTAAAGTAGGCTCTGTCTATCTTCAAGCGAAATTCCAAATAAAATTTCAAAAAATTCCAAAAAAAATTTCGCTTGAAGATGGAACAGAGCCTACTTTAACTCAAGTTAATTCAAATATTATTTTGAAGTTTTCGGCTCTTGTTTTGAAACATGAGACCTCTTATGTAGCGAGTTGGAATCATATTTTTAAATAAATAATTATATATATATATATATATATATATATATATATATATATATATATATATATATATAGAGAGAGAGAGAGAGAGAGAGAGAGAGAGAGACTCTTTATTTCCGATATTGGAGAGTCTTCCCCGAAAATTTTACATATTTTAAACAATATCTGTAAATAAATAATTGCTGATGGGAAATTTTACATGAAGTGTCGCATGAAAAGTATAAAGTCTCAGATTAAATCTGTAGGTCATGTAATAAGGATGCCCGGTCTTAGACTAACGAAAATTCGAAGAAAAA
>OZ010580.1:129824499-129846999 GCA_963932145.1 Acanthosepion lycidas | reverse complement strand
GTAGACACACTTTTCCGGTGTTTTTTTTGTTTTAATTTTAATGTACGTCAGCGATTCGGTAGCGAATTATACATCGAAAAGCAATTCAGATTTATCGGTATCTCACTCATTTAGACCGTTATTTAACTCCTCTCTTTAAAACTTCTCTCTGTTAAATTTTAACCCCCAGCTACACCCTGAAGCCTTCCTGTTCTTCTTTCTTCTATTACACCTCTCTCTAGAGCTTTCACGCATTTCAATTTCACGCTAATTTCCCACTCCCACACATAAACTCTCACGAAAAATTTTGTTTTTTATACCCAGAGTTATATTTTCCGATTTTTTTTTTAATTTGTAGGTCTGATGAATTGGATCGTGATTACGATTCCAATGTAATAAATTATAACCATGGAATATTAGTGTTTGAACCTTTTATATTATATTCTTGCTCTGTCCTGGACATTGAGTTCTACCTGGATTCTATCCTCTTAAAAATCTCAAACACCATATATATATATATATATATATATATATATATATATCTTTTCTGTTCCCTTTTACTTACCTCTTGTGGAAGTAATTCTGTTTAGCCGTTTGTTGCAGTTTGTTCTCAGTTATATATATATATATATATATATATATATATATATAGTTTAGTGCCTATTTCGCAAATTTTCGCATTCTAGTTTCACAGACCATTACTTATGTTGAGAATTCGATCCTCTTTCGGTGCTCTATACTTGTGACCTTGAGTCAGACTAAGCTATATACTAAGATAAGCTGGCAAATATCAAGGAGTTGATAATGTCTGAAATATAAAAGACAAAGGAGCAATGGAGAAAAAAAATCAAAAGATGGAGAGAAGGTTGAAAAACACGGAAAAATGAAATAAAACAGTCACAAAAAAAAGAACTTCAATGATCTATAGCCTGAAATTCCTTTCTTAGAAACAGAAGCGTGCAGCGAAGAATCCTCGGCATTACTCTGCAAAAATAATATTGCACGCCCCAGTTACCCTCATCCTGCCTTTTTATATTTCCGTCTCTACTTGCATTGAACGCCCACCAAATTCTTTTCCCGCCGATAAGCCCACATGACTATCTTGCATAAGTTCAAATGCGGCCACATCCAACTCGTAATTTCTTAGAGCGGCAAAACCCCACAATTCATCAGAAAGACAAATTCCTATTAAAACCTCATAACTCTTCATATTCTCCATATTTTTTTGTGTTCTAAACATGTGGGTTTCGAACCAAAAATTGGCCAGAGCCACGCAGACATACATCATAGGCGTGGCAAAGAACATCAAGAAATTGCAAGGTGCGACAGAACAAGCTCCCACGTATAATACCCAGAAATAGGCTAATTCTATGCGCAGTTTTGGACAGAGTCGCTAGATCAATTACGACGACCGAGAAGTGAGTTCGATACTCACTATTCAGTCTTAACTGTTTTAGCGAAATATGCTTGCTAACCATTACACCACGCCAATGTGCCCCAGTTATTTTCCAAGCGTAACTTAGACGAGGCACAAAGCCGAAAGTATGGTGCACCCAGTGAGGACCAAACTCACTACTCAGTCGTAATTGATCTAGCGAGAAAAACTTGCTAACCATTACACTATGTAGAAATGCCCCAAAGGTGATTTTCTAGGCGTAGCTCAGATGTTGCACAAGCCCTAAAATTTGGGGGTACTGAGTGGCGATCGAACTCAGTCGTAATTGTCCTAGCAAGACAAGGTTGATAACCATTACACCACTTGAAGGTGCCCAAGGCCGAAAGTATGGGCCACCCAGTGAGAAGTTTGCTAACCATTACACCAGGTCGAAGTGCCCTATTTCTCGGTGGTCCATACTTTCGACCTTGTGCCACATCTAAGCTACGCTTAGAAAATCGCCATTATAGGAGTGATATAAAGAAATTAGGGGTGCGGCATACTTCTCTCGCTAGAATAATTACGACTGAGTGGTGAGTAGATCCTCACCGAGACCCGTTGGAACAGTTGGTATGACGATTGCCTGATAACGTAACTGTTCGGGTTTCAATTCTCGGTAGTAGATGCGCACTCTTGATGAGTCCCAAATATAGTAGGAAATGTCCAGTTTCTGTTGAGGTTTCTTCTAGACACGATTAACTACTTAATTCATATATATATATATATATATATATATATATATATATATATATGAAAATTAATTCAATACTTCATGAGCTTCCGATCCTTAGCTATGATTAATTAAGCATGAGCATGTCGTTTATGATCGATTTCATCGCAATTCTTCTGTTAAGCTTGGAGAGTAATTATACATTATAATTGCTCAAAGTAGAGTCTAGTAGTGTTATAAAGACCTCGGAAAATTCCAGTAAAATATCTTTAATCAATTCTAAGATACAAAGTTTCAAAGCTTAATCTAACAATTGGACAATTTCGTGTGACGCGGTAAAATATGAGGCCTCTTCTGAAGAAAGAACCGTTTGATACAGAGGGATTAAAATAAGAACCTTAGTAAAGAAAATGAGTTTCCCTTCTTAGAGGAAACACTATCGTTTCATCCAGTGTGTTTTATCGCTCGGCCAGGCAGACTCTTGCTTTTGTGTTCGCACAACTAATCTCAGAACAGGTGTGTATTCATTTCTTCCCCATCATAGATAGGGTCTAAATAGCAAGAATTTCTAGCTTTGTAGGGAACAAGTCTAGAAGAAGAATTCTGAATTCAAAACCGTTTGGTCGTGAGACAAGTGAGACCATCGCTGAAGCTCAAAACACCACAGAGGAATATACAGTTAAGAGAGATAGATAGATACATAGATAGATACATAGATAGATAAGAGATGGGGATAGATAGATAGATAGATAGATAAGAGATGGAGATTGATAGATAGATAGATAAGAGATGGAGATAGATAGATAGATAGATAGATAGATAGATAGATAGATAGATAGATAAGAGATGGAGATAGATAGATAAAAGATGGAACTAGATAGATAGATAGATAGATAGATAGATAGATAGATATGCAAGCAGACTGCAAGTGATAGACTGTGTATCGAGATCAGTGGAGAGAATGAGTGTAAAAAAAGGCAAAGAAAGAGTGAGAACAAATAGAAAAATAGAATTTTTTGTACTAATGTTCTCCCAATACCAGGTTAAAGAGCCACTCAAGGCAGAATATTAAAGTGCGGCGTTGCCTGAGCTTAAGGAAAGACAAAAAGTTTATGTTGTTATGCAGGAAAGACAACTCTAGAACTGAAGACGTCAAGATTGTAGTGACTGACGAAGCATCCTGCCGGGAGACTATTCCACAAATCAACAAGTCTTGAGAAGAAGTTGTCCTAGTGAAACTTACTTCTTACGTATGGAATACGAATGAAATTAAAATGATTCATCCTTGTGTACATGGCATAAGAGTTCCTGTTGCAAAGGTCAGGGCTGGAAGGCCAGGGACTGAAGCTCGTCATGCCAAGGAAACAGCGATAAAGTAGAGAGAGGCTCGCGACGTTTCGTCGCAGAGAAAGGTATGGTAGGGTAGAAAATAACTCATCACCCAGAAGGTCACATAGACGGTTTTGAACTCTATCGAAACAGATAAGTGACGCCTGGACAGTTCCAGCCAAGATATAACCCCTTACATTTTGTGTCCCTTACAAAAAAAAATATATATATATAACAGCCAACTTTTAGCTGCAGTTTTCAATGAATACATTGAAAATGATTTTTATAAGACTAAACGTTCTACTAGATTGGCATCTAGGTCCCACCTTTTTACTGTTGAAATAGTTAAATGCAACCGCCGCTTCTATTCAAACAGTTTTTTCAACGCACTTCCCAACAGTGGAACTCCCTTCCTCTTACTTGCTTCCATGTTAACTACAATCTGTAAAAAGTTAAATGCAACGTCAATCGTCGTCATCTGTTTTCTTGATTCTTGTCCATTTTTCCACTTTTTTTTCTCACTTTCACTTTCTGTAGACCCCCAACGTACTAGTCGCACTCCTGCCTTGCTTGGGGTCAAATACTTAAAAAAATACACTGTAAATTATTTTTTGTAGAAAACATACTTAGGAATTCATTTTTCTGGAGAAATATATTGGAAATGATTTTAGACCCAGCCCAGCCATACTCCATTGTTTGGTCTGATCAAACTCTTGTAAAGTGTGGGGGCAAAAAAGAAAAAAAAAAAGATGGAGACAAAAGACCCAGATAGAGAGTGGGCCGACGTGGTAGCCACAGCATGAAATAGTGGTGGAGAGAAACGGAATAGATAAGTAGATCCCAAAAGAGAGATAGAGACACACAGCGACAGAGGGAGGAAGAGAGAGAGAGTTAAGAGAGACGGAGAAGTATATAGCGATATATATATATATATATATGTGTGTGAGTGTGTGTGTGTGTGTATATATTGTGGGCTGTTGGATCATGTAATTTAAATTGTGTGTATTTAGGCAGCATCTTTTCATTCATACACGTTTCATTAAATAATATAGACAAGTGTTGTCTATTTATTTTATGTAAATTTTTTTCGTAACTTCTGATAAGTTTAATAACATTATCGTTGAAAGAAGAAAGAAATTAACAGTAGTGATCCATATTTTTTTTAATACAATCTAGTTTATAAATTCAAGTGCCCTTTAGGAGAGTGTATCTCCAACGAACTAAATAATATTTATGTTGGTCACACCACAAACTCGCTTTCACGACGCTTGACACTACATTTGAATGAAAACTCTAACATTTTTAGGTATTTAAAACAACATGCCTGCCCGCATACACAATTCCGTAAAATACTTGTCGAAAACACAATTATACTTCGACATGAAAACAATAGACAAAAACTAAAAATCCTTGAAGAATTATACATCAAACAGTTGAACCCCAACCTAAACAAAATCAATTATGGCACCTCTACAAATATTCTTAAATGTCTATAATTGGTATCACAAGCCATTGGTTTATACCAACGGCTTTTGATTCATACTTCTACAATTCACTCTCGTGTGGTCATGTGTGACATCATGAGATGCGATGTGATTTTCACTTCTAGCGTCTTATATGCACGTGTTTATCGTTGCTTAGAAATCATCTATGTAAACATTGACAGACTATCATCACTGTCGTGTCCGTATATTGTTTAATATGTTGTAATTGACATCTTTGATAATGGCTTAAGTAAGCCGAAAGCTTAGATTGTATTAAGAAAATATGGATCACTACTGTGAATTTTTTTCTTCTTTAAACGATAATGTTATTAAACTTATCAGAAGTTACGAAAAAAATTTACATAAAGTAAATAGACAACACTTGTCTATATTATTTAATGAAACGTATATATATATATATATATATATATATATATATATATATATATATATATATATATATATATACATATATATATATACACATATATATATATATAAAGAGAGAGAGCTTAGCATACAGCGATAGAGCGAGAAAAATTAGAGATATTTAGGTAAACATCGATAGAATGAGAACGAAGAGAGATATGGTCATACGGCGAGGGAGAGAGTGAGACAAAGAAATTACTATACAGCAATAGAGAGAGAGAGGAAGAAGATAGAATTAGGCATACAACGATTGAGGGAGAGAGAGAGTGAGAGAGATGCGCATACATCTATATGGAGAGAGAGAGAAAAGAGAGAGGGACATAGGTATACAGCGGTAGATGAAAGAAAGGAGAGATATATAGGCATACAGTGATAGAGAGAGAGAGAAAGGAGAGAGATAGGCATACAGTGATAGAGAGAAGGAGAAAGGAGAAAGCTAAGCATACAGTGATAGAAAGAGAGAGAAAAGAGACATAGAAGCATAATGGAGAGATATAGGCATTAATCTATAGATATAAAGAGATGATGAGAGAGATAAAAGCATACAGTAATAGTGAGGGAGAGAGAAAAGAGATAGATGAGCATACAGTGATAAAGAGAGAAAAGAGAGAGAGAGGCAAACAGCGATAGAGATAGATAGAAAGTAGAGAGATATAGGCGTACACAGAGAGAGAAAGTGGGGAGAGATATAGGCATACATTGATATATAGAGAGAGAGAGAGAAAAGAGAGAGATAGGCATACAGTGATAGAGAGAGAGAAAGCAGAGAGAGGCATACAGTGATAGAGACAGAAAAGAGAGAGAGAGAGGCATAGAGTATAGAGAGAAAGAGAAAAGAGAGATAGAAGCATACACTGATAGAGAGAGAGAGAATGGAGAGATATAGCCATAGATCTATAGATATAGAGAGATGAAGAGGAGAGATATATAGGCATACAGTAATAAAGAGAGAGAAAGAGAGAAAGGAGAGCGATAGTCATACAGTGACAGAGAGAGAAAAGTGAGAGATAGGCATACAGCGATAGGGAAAAAGAAAAAAGGCAGGTAAATGTTGATAGAGAAAGAAAGAGAAAAGATGGGGGAAAATGAAGAAAGCGTAAAAAAGCGAGAAAGATTTGTGTTTTTCTTCGCAACAGCTGCTTGAACATATGACGCGCCATCTTTTTTTTCCTTCTAGGTGTTCGCTATTCTTGTTTTTCTGATATCTACAACAGGCGGATTTGATGAACAATTCTTTCATCCATCGACGCAATTTTAGGTCATGTTTTTTTTTCACCTTCTGGAACCAAAATCTGTATTATCTTTACTCCAAACATAGGTAGGCCAGTATATGACATATAAACATGCAGACCACAAGACAGACGTTAAGGACTGTGACCTACATTTTTTCTGTCTTCACCCTTTTCTTTATCATATACCCTTCACACTTGTTCACTGACTTTTTCCAATTTTAATTATTTCATACCAAGATATAAAGCCACTAAAACGCAAGCGATACATAGATAGAGATATATACAAAGCGATACAAACAGATAGAAAGGAGAGAGATAAAAGCATACAGTGAGGAAGAGAGAGATGGACAAACAGGGACAGAGAGAGAGAGAGAGAAAAGTGAGTGATATAGGCGTACACTGACAGAGAGAGAGAGAGAGAATGGAGATATATATATAGGCATAAATCGAAAGATATAGAGAGATGGATAGGAGAGAAATATAAGCATACAGTGATGGAGAGAGAGAGAGAAAGGAGAGAGATAGGCATACAGTGACAGAAAGAGAGTGAAAGGAGAGAGATAGGCATATAGTGATAGAGAGAAAAAAGAAGACAGATAGGCATACAGTGATAGAGAGAGAGAGAAAGGAGAGAGGGATGGGCATACAGTGATTGAGAGAGGGAAAAGAGAGATAGAAGCAAGGTTAAAGAGCGAGAACAATACAAGGTTAAAAAGACAGAAGATAACGATTGACATTGCAATTAAATTTTAGAATATTAAAGTTTTCTGGAAAGCAAGTGGTCGGAAGAGAATTCCACAAGTGAGAAGTGCGGGAGAAGAAACTCTTAGCATGGAACGTACAGTTGCATCTACTCATTTCAACTGTAAAATGATGAGACCTAGCTGCCAATCTAGTACTGTTCTTGAATTCATAAACTCGAAATACCAAATAGGAAAGTGATTTATTTAATCCTGAAAAATAAAAAATGTGGCACAAGGCCAAAATCATAAGGGAACGCTGGTCTCATGTCTCATCTTAAACTTAGCTAGCCACGATTCCTGACCCAAACATACCACAGTATTCCTTACACTAAAATCTCACATCCTTACTGACCATTCTTATTACAGTCACCATAATACCTCGGGGTCTCTATGTCATCCTAACTAGTTCCCATATGTACAATTTGTCCGTCGGGTGGGGAATAAAAAGTCTAGCTACCATAGAGGAGAGTAATATTTAATTTGTAAAGATACAAAAATTTATCACATGGGAGCTGGGGAAGGCTGGACCTCTTTTGTCTTATAATTAAAATTAGCTAGCCACGATTACTGACCTAAACATGCCACAGTATTTCTTACACACAAACAACACATCCTTACTTATCATTCTTACTACAGACACCGTGATACTTTAAGCCTGTCTTAAACAATTACCATGAACATATTTATAAATATTTTTAAACACATTTTGGGCGATCATGACTCTCCCCAATGTTCTACCCCTTGTTGCCTTAGCAGTGTTTCTACTTTTTCCAAGCTTCCCACTCCACATTCTGCCATCAGTTGACACAAACTCTTTAAGTAGATGATGCGCTGTCGTCACTTATTTCCTTTGTTCTCGATGTACCCTGTGAGTGTTATGTTTTCCAAGCCTTCTTTCTTTATTAAATGTCAGTTGTCTTTTTTTGATGGTGACTATAACTGTTGTTTTTGTTACAATTTTCTTTAATACTGTCTCTTTGCTTACTCGTTCCGTTTGGGTAATTCTCATTATCCTCCTGTAGAATCGCACTCATGTTGCCACAAATTTTCTCTTTATCCTTCAAGAGATTATCCAGCATTCGCTGCCGTATAAGAGGATGGATATCACACACCAATTCCGCACTTTTTATTTGTGACGATTTTTTTTCCATTAATACGATTCAGGTGGTGTAATGGATAACGGTTCGGATTGAGGAATCGGAGGGCCGAGTTCGAATTCCAGTCGGCTCCATTATATTCACATACGTGCTAATATCCTTGGGAAAGCTATAAATCGTCCTATTCTCCCCCAGCTATGGGTAAAATAGCAGAACAGTCTCGGTTCTATAAATACACTTAGGAAAGCTATACATCCCATGCCTCTCCTCGCTATGGATAAAATAGCAGGACAGACAGGGTTCTATAGCCTTGGGTGGCAACCGTTTAAGAGAAAGTAACTCTGAATTCAAAACTGTATGTAGCCCTGAAAAAAAAAGGATCGCTTGCATTGGCTAAATGATCCCGACTACGGTGGAATAATGATGATGACTACTCTTTTTCTTTTATGCGTTATATCCTTTCAAAAAAGAGGCGGTTGTGGCTCTCCACAAATACTTGCTTTCGCTGTATTAAGTCAGTTTTACTCCTTTATCCTCCCACTATATTCGTGTTCCACCACCCAATGTCACAAATTTGTTAAATAGGTTACTTGCTGTTTCCTTTACTTCTCTTATCTCTTAATATGACCTCTGGGTATTGAATTCTCCAAGCTTTCTTTCCTCATCATACGTTTCAGAAATTTCAATTCTTCTCTCGTGCAACTATGAAAGGACGTTGAGGAGAGCCATGAGCTCTCACGTTCTAGTGAGACAATGTATAAAGAAGAAGACATGGTACCAAACAGAATAAGCATTTCAAAATTCGGGACAAAAAGAAAAACATGTTTTTATACTTCAGCACTGTAACGATAAAAGTATATTTGTTGTACTTTTCTTGCACGCCCTAAAATATAGCTTTCGCGAAACTTACACTACAAGATAAGGACCACTAGTGAATTCATTTCGACAACTCTTGCGTAAATAATCTATGTAGAGAAATTGAACATTTTTCATATGGACTTTAAAAACGAATATTTTAAAAGTATTTCCACTATTGTTCGAACTGATGTCCTCTGTTGTCATATTCACGTTTCAGCCGTTGTACGCTCCAGCCTTCTTCAGAATCTTTCTATATTTCTAAGATAAGGTATAATTATTTGCACTATTTACATTGTTCGAACTGATGTCTTCTGTTGTCACATTCACGTTTCAGCCGTTATACGCTCCAGACTTCTTCAGAATCTTTCTATATTTCTGAGATAAGGTATCATAATTATTTACACTATTTACATTGTTCGAACTGATGTCCTCTGTTGTCATATTCACGTTTCAGCCGTTGTATGCTCCAGCCTTCTTCAGAATCTACCTATATTTCTGAGATAAGGTATCATAATTATTTGCACTATTTACATTGATCGAACTGATGCCCTCTGTTATTATATTCACGTTTCAGCCGTTGTACGCTCCAGCCTTCTTCAGAATCTATCTATATTTCTGAGATAAGGTATCATAATTATTTACACTATTGACATTGTTCGAACATTCCCTCCTCTCTGTTGCCATATTTAAGACGTCTAGGCCGTTGTACGTTCCAGCCGTCTTCAAAGGATTAGATTTTTGAACTGAACCCTTTATTTTGTCCACCGGAGTAGATTGTTCTAGTTCCACGTGCCATGCTTCTTCCGAATGTCTCAGTTATCTCCCTTTAACTCAATTCTCCTTGTTTTTCTTCACCAGTACAGTAGATACGTCTTGAATTCACAACTCTATGGGCCAAAACACTGGATCCAGTCAAAGCTTTTAACCACTGGGATCAGTGTATGAATTTTTGAGACTTATAAACTGCCGAAGTGACTATTTTTTTTACCAGAGCTCATATTGCAATTTTGTTGTTATTATTGCTTTTCTCGGGGAAAGCAATAGTCACAACAAAACTTTTCTCGAGAAAAGCAATAATAACAACAAAAAATGCATATGAGCTCTGGTAAAAAATGATACTTTGACATTAAGTTTATAAGTTCCAAAAATTCATACACTAATGTCCCCAAGGACACATGGCCCAGGTGATAAAGGCGTCGTTGGATCCAGTGCATTTACCCAAAATATTATGAGTTCTATAAACCAAAACATGGAGAGTTGAGTTAAAGGGAGATAACTGAGACATCCGGAAGAGGCATGGCACGTGGAACAAGAACAATCTACCCCGGTGAACGAAATCAAGGGTTCAGTTCGAAAATCCAATCATCTGAAGAAGGACAGTGCGTACAACAGCCAAAACGTCGTGAATATGGTAACAAAGATAAGTACAACTGTCCGAATAGTGTAGTGCAAATTATTACAATACCTCATCTCTGGACTATAGACAGATTTTAAAAGTATATAATAATATCCACAAATATATTATGGTAAATATGGAGAAAAAACGAGGATACGTGAAACAAAAATAAAAAATACTCACCATGAATTAATGAATAAAAAAATATGACAAAAAGAAACAGTAAAAAATAAAAAAAGTCAAAACATTATCGCTCCTCGCTCTTCAGCGTTTAATCGAAGACAAAACATATTTGTGCAAAGTCACTAAAAAGCGAGAAAGAAAAAATGTTATCGTGGTAATTAGCAATATCAAACACAGACGGACTGCATTTCGACTCGAAAACCAGTCCTACGGCCCATAAAAGGGAGGTTGCTTGGGCTTGATATACAGGATTTCAAGCATTTTCGAATGATAATCCCTTTTTTCTGTTGATTATTGTGAAAAAAAATATCTCGTAAAAGACGCAACACAAATAGGATTATTTATTATGTGATCAGCAATCGCAGAACCGGAAGTATCAACTGGTAACTAATTGGTTAATCCTGACAATATACTAAGCACCGTAGTGACATTTAAAATCATAAGTCACTGAACTAATAAGATGTGTATTTACACTATTTACATTGTTCGGACTGTTGTCCTTATCTTTACTGTCACATTCACGACGTTTCGGCCGTTGTACGCTCAGGTCTTCTTCAGGATCTGTCTATATTTCTGGGATGAAGTATTTTAATCACAGTATTTAAATTTTTCGAATTATTGTCTTCATCTTTACAACCACATTCACGACGTTTCGGCCGCTGTACTCTCCGGCCTTCTTCACGGTCTGTTTATATTTCAGCGATGAGGCATTTTAAATATTTACACTAGTTACATTGTTCAGACTGATGTCCTCATCTTTACTGTCACATTTATGACGTTTCGGCTGTTGTACGCTCCGGACTTCTTCAGGATCTGTCTCTATTTCTGAGATGTGGTATTTTAGCTATTTACACTAGTTACATTGTTCGGACTGTTGTCCTGACCTTTACTGTCATATTTATAACATTTCGGCTGTTGTATGCTCCGGCCTTCTTCATGTGATATTTATTTATTCCACGGGGGTCGATTGTTTGAATGCCACGTGTCTTTAGAGATCTCGAATTTTTACTTAATCCCTCTTGATAACTCTCAAAGTTTCTGTTCTCTCCGCTAAGAGCATGGATTGAACTCTTTGGGTCAAGTCAAATTTTAGATGAATCAACCAACTCTTGGTTGCATGGTGGCATGTTGGCGATGAAGAACCTTTTTACTAATGTATTTCAACATAGACTGGGAAGTGAAAACCAGGCGTTGATTGGCAGAAAATTATAACGCTGCGCACTTTGAGAGATTTCCTAACCTAATCTAGTATTGACCTTCCCGCGCCCAGCTAATCGTAAATAGACGCGACACTTTTTTCAGGATTATACAATTAGGCTTTATTAAATTGTAGTTTGAGCACAAATGCTAGTTTGTACAATATTCAGAGGGCATCCATTTTCACTTAAAACCTTCAAAATAAATTCAGTTTTAGAATTTAATTTGGTTTTAGAAACGACTCGATGAACCAAAGTCTTGATCAAATTCATGATTTGTTGTTTAGAAGGAAGAGTTCCAAGCAGTGTATAGTCGCGTAAAAAAATAGGCTTACAAAAATATTTGTAGAAAAGACAGAAGAAAAGGCATACATCTAATTTCGTTCTTGAAGATAACCAAGAAATGACGAACGAACTCATTAAACACAATTTCAGAAAATTGTTTTTACATATTTCTAACAGGCGTGGCTCAAGACCATATCACGTTGAAACACCAGTTACCTATAAGATCATCGAAGTTAATCAGTGTTGAGCCTGTTTACTATTTACTTGGCTGACCGCTATGGAATACCGGAGGCATAAACTTGTATGTGCGGATGAAGTTAATGGATAATGAGTCGGAATTGTTAATTGGAGAACTGTTGCTTTCATTATATTCACTTATATACAAATACACTTAAGAAAGGTATGATTTCACATCTTCTCCCTCTTCTATGGGTTAATTAGTAAGGCTTGTATCATTAAAAATTATTATCTCAAAGAAAATTCTGACAGTCTAAAAATATTTTCTGGCTTTAAATAACCTGCAAAAGGTTGATAAGCCGTAAAAAAACGAATCGATCAATGCATTGTTCTCCTTTTCACTTAACGCTTGATGAAATTTATTCAATAATCCATTGGAAAACGTTAGACTATTACTCCTTTACCGAATATTACTGTCCACCCAGTTACTCTGTCAGATTGTATTAAGTATAGAAAATACCAATGACTATTTAGTAAATTGCAAACTCTACTACAGGGATATGTAGGGTGTGCAACACGTAGCGGAAATTCAAATCGGCGAGGCGTGTTCAAATTCCGTTCTAGTCGCCAGTGTTCACTTTTGTCGTAATGCCCTCGGAATAGGCAGGAAACTACTACATCTCCCCCGCCTATGGGTTAAATTGTAGTGTCAATTGTATTATTTAGTTTTAGACCAAGAGAATACAAATTCTGAAGACAAATCAGAAACACTCTACTGTTTGATGCTTGACAATTCACAGACAATACATAAATAGAATCTGTGGAGAGTCATGATCGCCTACGTTTTGAAGGTAAATGACATGAAAAAAAGAAAAGGAATTTGTGGAGAGTCATGATCGCCTATGTCAGGTAGGGGCATAGCATTTAAAAATTATTTTTAATTGTGGTGTTTTTTTTCCTGCCTGCACTTAAAATTCCTGCATGCACTGCACTAAAAATTAGGATTTTAAATTCTTTATTTTTTGCGCAATCAAACATTATGGCGACAACCTTAAGGTATACGGCCATTTTTTTACCGACATTATAATTAAGAAAGTTAAAAGATTCTAGTATTCGTTTCCATATGTTTACTTTCCTTTTTTTTTCGTTCATTTTATAAATCATTCTCAGATCTATCTTTTTATCAACCATTATCCAGCGCAGTAAATAAAGGGTTCGCTTCGAAATTCCAAAGTATATAAGCTGAAGAAAGCCGGTTCGTACAGCGACCGAAACGTCGTGAATGTGACAATAAAAAGAAGGACAACAATCCTAACAATGTAAATGATGTAAACAGTTAAAATACCTCATTCCAGAAATATTGACAGATCCTGAAGAAGGTCGGATCGTACAACGGCCGAAACGTCGTGAATATGACAGTAAAGATGAAGACAACAGACCGAACAATGTAAATAGTAAATAGTTAAAATATCACATCTCAGAAATATAGACAGATCCTGTAGAAAGCCGTCGCGTACAACGGTCGAAACGTCGTGAATGTGAAAGACATATATAGTCAGGAGAGATTAAGCATTTGAAACTGTCTAAATTACTCATAGATACATTATGAAAAGAAATCTTTACGGCCATTTAAAGTTAAAACATCTGTTCCCGTACGATCAACGAAGTTAAACAACATTGAGCCTGGTCAGTACCTAGATGGGCGACTGATTAGGAATAACAAATGCAGTAAGCTTGGATTTGCTGGTGGTGTAATAGATAATGGCGATGAATAGTTCTAATACTCGTTAGGTTTGCTATATTCACTTAGAGCAAATACCCTTGGTAAAAATCTGAATCGACATCTTCTCCCCATCTATGGATTAATTAGTAAGACTAGTACCAGTAAACCATTGTTATGTCATAGTTTTTAATCTAAGAATTATTTTCTGGCATTAAACACTTAAGAAACTGTTGATAAGCCGTAGAAAAGGAATCGATCAATCATTCTGTCTTGAAAACTAATCAAGTTCTAAATTGGGATTGCAATCAGGGGAGCTTGCTTTTTATAACATTAATATCATTGCTTTAAACAGTGTCAATGTCTGGCTTATTCTGCCTTGTTAATAAGCCTCTTCTATCATTCGGGAATGCTTTTAGAATAAGCCATAGTTTATACTGTTAGATTGGTGCAAAAATAATGACGTAATAATGTCGTTTTTTGACGTTAAAAAATACGTCAAAAACGACATTACTACGTCATTATTTTTGCAACAACCTAATAGCAACAAACCGCCTACATGTGAACAGAAAATTAATTCAGTATATATATATATATATATATATATATATATATATATATATATATATATATATATATATATTAATGCATGTTTCATTAAATAATATAGACAAGTTTTGTCTTTTTATTTTATGTAAATTATTTTCATAACGTCTGATAAGCTTAGTAGCATTATCATTAAAAGAAGAAAGAAAATCACCCATACTGATACATATTTTTTAAACCTATAAAAGTCTTCGGCTTACAAAAATCATTATCAAAGAAGACAATTATATTACAATATATTAAACAATACACGGACAAAACAATAATAGTCTGTTTTTGTTTATATGGAAGATTTCCAACCTACGACAAACTCGTGCATACGAGACGCTGCAAGCAAAAATCGCACCACAGCCCATGAGATCACACATGAACACGCGAGAGTGAGAACGAGAGGTCTTAAGCATGGGAAGCCGTTGGTATAAACCAATGGCTTCTGTTATAAATTATAGGCATTTAAGAATATTTGTGAAGATTTCATAGTTTAATTTGTTCAGGTTAGGTTTCAACTGTTTTATGTATATAGCTTCAAGAATTTTTAGTTTTTGTTTGTTGTTGTATAGCTGTGTTTTCAACAAGGATTTTCCGGAATTGTTTACGTGGCCATCATGTTTTTTTTAATGCCTAAAAACATTAAGGTTATCATTCAAATGTAGTGTCAAGCGTTGTGAAAGCAAGTTTGTGGTGTGACCAATATAAATATTATTTAATCCGTTTGAGATACAATCTCCCAAAGGGCACTTGAATTTGTAAACTATATTGTTTTTTTTTTTTTTCCCAAATCGCTAACCGTGAGAGAAGAATCATTGCGAATAATTGAGTTGGATATACTACATTTAGTGTAGTATATGATTAACTTATTTTTTTTGCTGGGATCTGTTGTATATATATATATATATATATATATATATATATATATATATAAAGAAAGGAACATAAGACAAGGATTTGTCTTCGCACCGTACATATTCTAATTCTACAGAATATTTTCACTGTATAGGTTGAAAATGTACGTTGAGAAGACAAATCCTTGTCTTACATTCCTTTCTTTATATATATATATATATATATATATATATATATATATATATATATATATATATATATATATCGTCAGCATCCGTCCGTCTCGAGAGACGATGGAGTAGCGGGGTGCGCTACGAGCCTGGCCGAAATATATAGAGAACTAGGGCTGCCCAGAGTCCAAATGAGAGGATAAACCAATACAGTTTGGTACCAGCACAGCTTTAGCAGTTGCCGGAAGGTAGCACAAAGTACTGTCCATCCGCCTTAGGGGCTCCACTCCGGGTTTGAGTTCACAGTTGTCCTTCTCCTGTCAATTCACACAAAATTTTCACACGATGTTGGCAACACTGACCTGAGCAATCACTGAAATTTTCGTACTGATCTGCGCAATGTAAACAAACTGGCGCCATATTTGTTATCGGCACGGTGATTTGAGCGTGCCAAATTATTAGAAAGATTTAGTAAAATTCCCAGAATTGAGCAAACAAAACGTTTATTAATGTTGCACGTGAATGTTTATGATCAAAAGAAGCTAATAAATAAGATAATCAAATAAATAATATCAGATACAAACAAAGGCACAGTTTTAAACAAATTAAGAGGGGAGGTGCTTTCCCTGCTTTGAAATTACTTGAAGAAGTCTACGATCCATAGAATTTGTTAATTGTAGGATGTCATCTGCTGTAATGCCACGAGATATGTCAAGAATTGCTTCGCACAACTCAGCGTTGCTCCTGAATTGTCGTCCGTACAGTCTTCGCTTCATGATGCTCCAAAGGTTTTCGATTGGGTTCAAATCCGGAGAATTTGCTGGCCACTTCATTTTTAGAGGTCCATCGAAGCCTAACTGTTTCAAATATTCAGTAGTCTTGTGAGTAGCATGTGAGGGAGCATTATCTTGCATAAAAACAATGGCCCTTCTGAAGTCAACTCTTTGTCTTTTCATCCACGGTTCAAGATGCTCCTTCATAAACGCTATGTGTGCATCAGCAGTCATTTCGACGCCATCTGGTACTCTCCATGGGTCCACTAATGTTTTTCCAATAATACCACCCCAGCCTTGTTGGCGTCTCAAACACTGATGACGATTTTGTCCGTTCATTGCCCAGTCTTTGCGCCATCTATCTGGCCCATCAAGTGTTGCTCGAGTTTCGTCTGTGAACAAAACTTTAGAGAAGTCAATCTTCATATAGTCCTCGGCCCATTTCAATCGATTTTGAATGTGATTCTCGTCAACGGAGGCTTCGATACAGGTTTGAAAGCTGTTGCTATTACCCTCAGATACCGACACCGAGTACTTTTAGACACAGTAGGATCCCCAATGCGACTGAAAAGCTCTTGACTGGTAAGTCCAGGGTTCTTCGTGGCCTCTCGTTCAAGTCATGACATGAGACGACGTGAAATAACCCTCGGCTTGCCTTTATCTGCTCTTTTGCGTACTTGTGTAGCGTCGGCGGTGAACTTTTTTTTTTGATGACATCTCCCTATCATTTTAGAAATTTCTAGGGTAGATTTACCTTTTGAGACTTCTGAGGCGATAGTTTTCTTTTCAGCATCACTTAAACTGTTTTTACTGCCCATATTTTCACTAAATTCTTACATATTTCTAATAATGTGGCACGCTCAAATCACCGTGCCGATAACAAATATGGCGCCAGTTTGTTTACATTGCGCAGATCAGTACGAAAATTTCAGTGATTGCGCAGGTCAGTTTTGCCAACATTGTGTGAAAATTTTCTGTGAATTGATTGGACGGTTTTTGAAATATTAGAAAAAAAGTTATCTTGTAATAATTTCGCACGCAGTGTGTGTGTGTGTGTGTATATATATATATATATATATATATATATATATATATATATATATTCATCAAGATATTAATAAGCAAAAACTTAAAATTCTGAAAGCCGTTTATATAAGATAATTGCGGTCAAAATAATGTCAATTACGAGTAGAGCAAGAAAATTCTATACGTTTATGGTTGCAGCAGCAAAGTGTTATATAAATATACTGATATAAAATCCTACAATTAACAAAAAAAAACTTTCATTTCTTTAATATTTAAAAAAAATCACATAAGTTACCTCCCTTGCATAGAGTTAAAACATATTTTGAATTTATGGTGTTAATGCATAACGCATCCATAGATACGCAAGTGCTGAAGATGGTCTCAGATGAGACTCAAAATACTGTGGAAAATAATAATTATTTGAAAGAAAATTTTGTAATTTTTTAAATCAATTTTCTACAGTTACCAAGAAATCAATTCGTGGAATTGAAATGATGAAAACTAAAATAAATAGACATAATAAATTAAAATTATTTGACCAACCATATATATATATATATATATATATATATATATATATATATATATATATATATATATATATATATATATATATGTATTATAAGTATTTTTTTAAAATATAATTCCTTCGCTACATAAGAGTTCTCAAGTTTGAAAAAAGAGAGCCGAAAACCTCAATATAATTATTAAAATTAAATTGAATTAAAGTATCAAGCCCTGTTTCATCCTCAAGCGATTTATAAATTTTTGCATGAGGATAAAACAGGGCTTTTTACTCTAATTCAATTTAATTTTAATAATTATATTGATGGTTTCGGCTCTCGTTTTTGAAACATGAGAACTATTATGTAGCGAAGGAATCATCTTTTTTTTTAAATAATTATAATTTAAGCTCTCCCTCTGTATGGAGCACTGTTTTTTTTTTTTTAAATAAAAACAAAGATGCTAAAGAACTCCGGATTATTTAACTAACGTGTTCTTTCCTATTTTTCTACATATCTGCACACATCTGTGTGTGTTTGTGTTTGTGCGTGTGTATGTGTGATTGTCTGCGGGATGGTAAGGCCAACAATTTTCTCATCATAAATTTCTAGCATTCTTTTCTTACACTTAAGTATTATAAGTCATATATTGTTTATTTCGGGATAATTGCAAGTATATATATATATATATATATATATATATATATATATATATATATATATATATATATATATATGTATATATGTGTGTGTGTGTGTTTGTGTGTCTGTGTGTATATATAGCGTGAAAGCATGCACTCTGTCTCCTTCATCAAGTTGTTGTATACAAAATCTTTCTTACTCGTATGATATAAATGGCAGCGTTTATTTACTTAAGAATATCCATACAGTCTCTTTCCCCGTTCCGAGTGCAGGGCGTTGCATAGACAGCAAAGAGAGAAAGCAAAGAAAGAGATCGGCGAGGTGAGGCAAACACAGGTTACCAACATTGACAGATACAGATTTGAATTTGTATTATCAAAAAAATGATTGCAACATTAATAAAGATGAAGAAAAACTCGTAATAAAAAAATCAAAACAAACTGCTTGATCTGAAACGGAATAATTGGAGAACAAAAATAACGTTCAAAATATTAGTGAACATGCTTCATCTAAAAAGCAACAATAAGCAGACTGAGTAAACATTTGCTCAAGTAATGATAAGGAAAGTATTTACTGTAAAAAGCAACAATATTAAGATAGAGTTAAACTAGTACTGAAATAATAATAATGAAAATGCTTCATCTAAAAAGCAACAATAATAAGATGAAGCAAAATAACTAATAAAATATTAATAAAAAGAAGGATTAATCTAAAAAGCAACAATAATAAGATGGAGTAAAACTTGTAATAAAATAATAATAGTGAAAATGCTTCATCTGAAAAGCAACAATAATAAGATGGAATAAAACTAGTAACAAAATAATAATAGTGAAAATGCTTCATCTAAAAAAGCAACAATAATAAGATGGAATAAAACTAGTAATAAAACAATAATAATAGTGAAAATGCTTCATCTAAAAAAGCAACAATAATAAGATGGAATAAAACTAGTAATAAAACAATAATAATAATGAAAATGCTTCATCTAAAAAGCAACAATAATAAGATGGAATAAAACTAGTAATAAAATAATAATAGTGAAAATGCTTCATCTAAAAAGCAACAATAATAAGATGGAATAAAACTAGTAATAAAATAATAATAATGAAAATTTTTCATCTAAAAAGCAACAATAATAAGATGGAATAAAACTAGTAATAAAATAATAATAGTGAAAATGCTTCATCTAAAAAGCAACAATAATAAGATGGAATAAAACTAGTAATAAAACAATAATAATAGTGAAAATGCTTCATCTAAAAAGCAACAATAATAAGATGGAATAAAACTAGTAATAAAATAATAATAATGAAAATGCTTCATCTAAAAAGCAACAATAATAAGATGGAATAAAACTAGTAATAAAATAATAATAGTGAAAATGCTTCATCTAAAAAGCAACAATAATAAGATGGAATAAAACTAGTAATAAAATAATAATAATGAAAATTTTTCATCTAAAAAGCAACAATAATAAGATGGAATAAAACTAGTAATAAAATAATAATAGTGAAAATGCTTCATCTAAAAAGCAACAATAATAAGATGGAATAAAACTAGTAATAAAACAATAATAATAGTGAAAATGCTTCATCTAAAAAGCAACAATAATAAGATGGAATAAAACTAGTAATAAAATAATAATAATGAAAATGCTTCATCTAAAAAGCAACAATAATAAGATGGAATAAAACTAGTAATAAAATAATAATAGTGAAAATGCTTCATCTAAAAAGCAACAATAATAAGATGGAATAAAACTAGTAATAAAATAATAATAGTGAAAATGCTTCATCTAAAAAGCAACAATAATAAGATGGAATAAAACTAGTAATAAAATAATAATAATGAAAATTTTTCATCTAAAAAGCAACAATAATAAGATGGAATAAAACTAGTAATAAAATAATAATAGTGAAAATGCTTCATCTAAAAAGCAACAATAATAAGATGGAATAAAACTAGTAATAAAATAATAATAATGAAAATTTTTCATCTAAAAAGCAACAATAATAAGATGGAATAAAACTGGTAATAAAATAATAATAATGAAAATGCTTCATCTAAAAAGCAACAATAATAAGATGGAATAAAACTAGTAATAAAATAATAATAATGAAAATGCTTCATCTAAAAAGCAACAATAATAAGATGGAATAAAACTAGTAATAAAATAATAATAATGAAAATGCTTCATCTAAAAAGCAACAATAATAAGATGGAATAAAACTAGTAATAAAATAATAATAATGAAAATGCTTCATCTAAAAAGCAACAATAATAAGATGGAATAAAACTAGTAATAAAATAATAATAATGAAAATGCTTCATCTAAAAAGCAACAATAATAAGATGGAATAAAACTAGTAATAAAATAATAATAATGAAAATGCTTCATCTAAAAAGCAACAATAATAAGATGGAATAAAACTAGTAATAAAATAATAATAATGAAAATGCTTCATCTAAAAAGCAACAATAATAAGATGGAATAAAACTAGTAATAAAATAATAATAATGAAAATTTTTCATCTAAAAAGCAACAATAATAAGATGGAATAAAACTAGTAATAAATTAATAATAGCGAAATGGTTGATCTAAAAAGCAACAAAAATAAAATGGAATAAAATCTGTACTAAAATAATAATATAAAAAGGTTTCATTTGAAAAGCAAAATGATATCATAAAAATGTTTCAAATAAGAAATAAAAAGCAAAGATAATCCGACGGTCTAAGACAAGTAATAAAATAATAATAGTGAAAAGGCTTCATCGTCAAGAGGCCTAATAAAAAGATGGCACGAAGCTTGTAATAAAAGAACCACAGTTGAGAATACTTCGACTAAATTGCATCAATAAAAAAATTGGAATAAAACTATTAATAAAATAATGATGGAGGGAAACGCTTCATCTAAAACACAATAAAAATTAGATGTCGTAAAACCTGCCATGAAATAATGTACTTATCATTTCAATATATTGGCTAGATCTGTAAAAATTTCGCAAAGAAAACAAAAGCACACGAGACGAAAACAGAATAACAAAACATAACATAGGAAATAGTAACGTTCCTAACAATGTTGTGATAAAAAAAGGTGAGACATTTTTTCATTCTAATGGTGCTAATATTTTAGTATGGATTTTTTTTTTGTTTTGTTTTGTTTTGTTTTGTTTGAGATGTTTTAGCCTGGGAGTTAGAGAAAAATGAAGGTGTTGACTAATTCGGAGTGTCTGTTGGCGTCTAAAGATTTACTGATGCAGGTGGCGCTTTGCACAGTTCCTCCAACGGAACATCTGTGTAAATGCATCGACTAAGAAGAAGAGATAAACAAGAGAGTCGGAAAAAAAAAGAGTTTATCGTTTGCTTTTATTGTTGTCTCTCGCTAATGGTTCTGCTAATGTAGTTTAGGTAGAATTGCATTCAAAATATTTCCTCGTCGACATTTATATACAAATAATTACTTGCGTACAAAGACTACTCATATATGTACAAGCACACGGTGGCTACTTACGAACATATATATATATATATATATATATATATATATATATATATATATATATATACCGTCCTGGGTATGACGATAAACTACATCCGCGTCCTGGGCAAGACGATAAACTCCATCCGATAACAAGGCATCTCATCAGGAGGTTCTGAGGAGCGTGGAACCACCTCTTAATTGCTGGTATTACCAGGTCCTCCCTGACCCGCGGTAGCAGAAGC
>OZ010580.1:129804499-129819499 GCA_963932145.1 Acanthosepion lycidas | reverse complement strand
CGAGGAAATGCTTTTTGCAATTTATCAATATGGCTGATGCTAACCTACACGCGTCTGGTTCGAGTAAAAGGAGCTGACTTGGGGTGGCATTTTAATTCCAATTAGGATATTGCGAACTCTTTGTAAAACATTGGTAACCCCGCCCGAAATAGTGTAGTTTAGGTTTATTTTATCCTTAATTTCTTCCATGAAGTTTATTTAGCTATGGAGTGTATGATCATTATCCACTTTTATTTCTGTCTCCACTTTCTTTATTTTAATTTTCCTTCCCCTCTCCCGTTAGAGTCCTGTCGAAGAAGCAGATATTTTCCACGAAATTTCTCGAACATTCAGGCGGGAAAATGTAATTAATACTGTTTAATTAAAAAAACAAAAACAAAAAAAAAAAAAACAGAGCACTTACTTAAATAAATTATGTATTAAAATAACGTGTTAACGGAAAATATATTAAAATAATTGCCGTCAATTATATATATATTAAAATATATTAAAATAATAGATGCCAGTTCTCTGGTAGATGCGGGCCTTTTTCGTCTTTCGTGTAATTTGTATTTCTTTTTCTGCTTTGATGAGCGTATGCTTGAGTGACTAATTGGTAGAATGATTTTATTAATTACCTAATCCTGCATTAATTTCGTCCAGTTAATTGATTTTTCTGTTAAAATAAACGATTGTGATTTTTTTTTTTTTTTTTTTATTACTAACACTATTTTGTTTAGTTTCTTGTATATAAATTGTATTAATTGTAAATAATTATTGGGATTTCATTTTTAAATTTTGTTATTTTATCCAAAACTTGACAAAGTGTACATATGTGAACTAGTTAGGACTTCTAGAGACTCTGAGGTATTATGGTGAGTGTAGTAAGAATGGTAAGTAAAAACGTGTGGTTTGGTGTAAGGAATACTGTGGTATATTTGGGTCAGTAATCGTGGCTTACTAAATTTAAGATGAGACAGATTGAATACCATCTTTCTCCTATCCCCATTTTGATCTTGTGCAACATTTTTGTATTAAAACAAAATAAATATTACTTTCCTCTATAGTACCTAAATTTTAAGAATTATTATTTGACATTTAACATTTCAAAATGTAACCGCAAGTTCTATGCTAACAGTTTTTTCTCTAAGACTTAAACGCAGTACTAGATTGGCAGTAAGGTCTCATCAGTTTATAGCTGAAATTGCTAAATGTAATCGTATGTTCTTTGCTAACAGCTTTTTCTACTAGACTTCTTGCTTGTGGAATCTTCTTCCGGCTTCTTGCATTCCAGTTACCATTGATCTTTAAAACTTTAAATTCAATAACAATCGTTATTTACCGTCTCCTTAATTCTTGTTCTTTTAATATTTTCTATACTTAATAATGTTTTTCTCATATTCTTTTACACCGAATAATCCCTTACGTCTTAGTGGCTTTATTGTCTTGCTTGTTGTGTAAATAGAATGCCAATTTTTATCTTGTCTTCTTAATTCCAGTTGTTTTATTTTTTACTCCCCTTAATGTTTTTATCATTTTCTCTCACATTTCTTAATTCTTTACGTCTTAGTGGCTTTATTGCCTTGCTTTGGGTGAAATGATTAAAAAATATCTATCTATCTAGTAGTTTGCCAAAAATGTACACGGTTAATAGGCCTATAGTTAGAATGATCAGATGATTTACCTGATTTCTTAAAAGGTGGAATTACAGATGAGGATATGTTTCAAGCAGGAAAGTAAGAGTCACCCAGGCATTTATTGTGGAGTTTACAGAGCGCAGGTGCCCGTTCAGCAGCACATTTTAGGGGTACCTTCAAGTCCACATGTTTTCTGAGGAGCCAGATTAGAGATGATAAGGAAGGGGCTATATACATATCACTCAACAGTGACTCAGTTCTAAGTGGAAAGTTAGACAAGGGTACGGAGTGTTTATTTACCCCAGCCTCCCCAATGAGACGAGACAGGACACAGGGTCCGGTTTAATGTGGGGTGCCCGAGAGCGTACACTTGGACCAAGGACAAAAATTGACCAGGCAACGGTCGTTTGCGCTGGTATCGGTATGACTACCGATACCCCTTCTTTCGTGCAATGGCCGAGTAAGGTGCTGCCTTGAGCAGCTTTTTCTCCGGGAACAGGCACCTCAAAGTATTTATTTCTCTCAGCTGCGTCTCTGTCCCTGGAGAGATACCATAACCGAGTCGCACCCTGTCCGAAGACAGAGACGCAACTGAGAGACGAAAATCATCCCGTGGCATGGACTAGGGAATATTGCTTTTTTTTGTTGCTTTCAGGCCGTTTTATATCATGAATTGGAAGTACTGACAGGATACGACAAATTTTCTAAGTGATAATGTTTTTCTTATTTGATAAAGATCTTTGACAAGCCAGCCTACGGGGCTTGATTGAAGGTGGTTCATTAAACATTAATTTCTCAAAAAATCCCGCAAACACTTTACGGTCCTCGAGGAACCAAATCTACTGCTGTCATAGCAACACTAGAAAAGACACCTTAACGGAACCCAACTCTATCTAAATTCAGTTTTCCTTCTGCTAATCCTTATTTTATCTAGTTCTTATTTAGCCCTTCTCAGCTATTAAGTTCAAGTACACACTGCCAGGCCTAGAGATTGAACCTGCAATTACTATGTCACCAAATCCATGAGCTTTAATCTATTAGGAAATTGTGCCAGGACAATTCTAAATGTTCAGCCCATGGTATTCTTAGCATCCTTCTTTTTGTTGCTGCGAGTCTTTGAGAAGATTGTCCAACATTCGCTGCCATTCAGGTGGCGAGATATCACGTAACAGTTCAGTACTCTTTTCTTTGTTTCCAAAGAAATTTTCTTGTCTCTTTATACTCCGCTTAGCTTTTGTGATGCGTCTTTGGCCATCTCACTTGACCATAGAGATAGCATAAAATACACAAAAGTGTTGTTAATATATATATATATATATATATATATATATATATGAGCTGTTTTATTTTTTCAAATTAGTTGCACTATGATTCACTATGATCCTACATAATTCTTTCCCTGTCGGCTGGGGCTTCAGAATAATTTACTGCACCTCTGCAAAAGAGCAAGACCCCTCAATGAGGTTTTGAGAAGCGTGGAACCACCTCTTACTTGATGGTATTCCCAGGTCCAACCTGATCTGGAGTGGTAGTACCTGTTAGGGTCTCAGCTATGGGCAAATAGTTAACCCCCAAACTGGGGTCAAAACACTATGAAAATGTAAAAATAGGTTTTAATAGCAGCAATAGCTTTTTTGAAAAAAATATTACCAGCAATAGCTTTTTTGAAAAAATATTACCAGCAATATATTTTTGAAAAAAATATTACCAGGAAAACATTTTTTAAATGTTACCAGCAATAATTAAAAAAACACAAAAACAAATATTAGAAGCAAGCAAAATCTTGTGGGTATTAAATAACCGACTGAGGTTGATATGCCACACAACCAAACACAAACCAAACCAAAATAATTCTTTTTCTGATACATTCATGTCATATAAGCAAGAAATTTCTCTGGACATTTCATATTTATTAGTAGGAAACAATTTACCTAGTTTTCATTAGCTAGTGAAATCATATAGAATAGATTTATATGATGACGTATATGAATTGAATTCTCCTTTTTTCTTGTATGGTCCAGACGCATCGTGGCACTTAGGGCTTTGACCTGGAGAAACATATAGCGGCCATTCTGTTCTGTTATTTGCCCATAACTGCGGAGAAGGAATGAATTCATACATTTGCCAAGGGTATTAGAACATAAATAAATGTATTGAACTCGACTGGAATTGGAACACTGCAAACTGATTCCTCGACCCGTGCCTCCACTATAATACTATAGAATATATGACAGTAATTCAAGACAAGTATATTCAATGACGTTTTCAACTAACAGACCAGCCGACGAAGAGACAGACTGACAGTGAATGATTTTTTTTTATATTAGATTTAATTCATATATACTGGATGTAATAGCAATATTGTCCAAATCGTGTTCCAGCAAAATTATACAATTGTCATATTAAGCTTTGAACCGTTGTATCTTAGAAATGATTAAAGATATCTTACTGGAATTTTACGAGTTTTTTCTAACAATATTGAACTTTACTTCGAACAGTAAGAATGTATTTAGGTGTAAGTTGAAAAGATGATCCCTCTTACTGTTGTGACATTCTGATCCAGTTTTCCTCTCTATTTTTCCCTCTTTAAACTTATTCTCCATTCTTTTGATAGCTCTTGAATGATGGAAGCCAGGGTATGAATCTTGGAAACATTACTGAAAGCCTGAATGATCTTTTTCCTCTCGCCATTTCTCAGTTGTGAAGACAGTGGGACTGACACTAAACGATTTTAAACTTTTCTTCTTGTAGCTGAATTACTCAAAGTTTTTTTTTCAGTGATTCCTACGACAAATGGTGTCAAGATAGTTGAACGTCTCATCTGAAAACCTGTGAAAAATAAACGCAATTACTTTAAGTTTTTTTTTAGATATTAAACATTTTGTGGGATGGACAATTATCGCATGCTGTTACACCCGGTATATATATATATATATATATATATATATATATATATATATATATATATATATATATATATCAGAAACTGACGATCGCAAAAGCGTGAAACCCAGGGTCACAAACTCACATCAATCCAACAAAATATGTTAGCTCTATCTCTGATATTGAGTGCTTTCTAATAAGTACCGGGCATATAATATATAAATAATTATATATATATATATTTATTTATATTTATATAGACACACTTTTCACATATATATATATATATATATATATATATATATATATATATATATATATATATATATATATTGCATAAATATTTCTTCAGACTGACTCCGATTCGGTCAGATTCGTGGCTGACAGCTGTGGAGCGACATTTGACAATCTAAATGTCACTTAAGATTAATGAGAATACACTAATCCAACAGAAACCTCACAATAGTCTTTGGCAAGAGGAGGTCAGTAGACGGTTTAAAGAACTGATTGCCCTAGCCACCACTCACCATACCAGGACATACCTTATCTCTCTACCTTTTCAAAACTGCTCGGCTGTAACCTGACTAGACGGCTGCAATGAATGACATTGTGAGTTCTTCTTCGATACCTCGTCTTCTATTTTTTTTTAAACTTTCTTTTTGTTAACTTGTTCTTCTTTAATAGAGTTTCTTTCTTTTATCTTTCTCTTTATACTTTTTCTCCATTTTGTTTTCTTCCTTCATTCGTTATTATAATCTTCTTGTTTTTCTATTCAATTTACTTTCTCCAATTTTTACAGTTGTCCTTTTTCAGTTCTTAATTTTCTTTTCTTTTCCTTGTTTTTATTGTGTTATGGTCCGATTCCTTGTACCACGGTGATAGTCCAAGGTAGAACCAATAAAGAAGAACTCGAAGGCGGATATGAAATAAAACAGATATATTACAAACAGGAATATATACAGAGAGGTAGAAAAGTGTTAGTACGAACAATCAGGTTTAGTAGTAATTGTCTGAACGCGACTGCCTCTGACTCGACTGACTGACTCGCTCTGACTGACTGACTGACAGACTTCACTCCAGACTTCAAACTGAACTCTAGACTTCAGACGGAACTCCAGACTTCAGACGGAACTCCAGCCTTCAGACTGAACGGTATTTAGTCACCCCCACCACGAGGGCATCATGTGGCACAAGGCCTGGTTTAACGTGGGTTCTCCGAGCCCGTAGGCTCGGCCAAAAATATGCCCTTTGAACCTGTATAAACGGGTTCAAGGTCGGTTTACCTCCCCGAAAGAGACTCCGCCCTTTCGGCGTAGCCTCGTTCGGGTTCCTCCCCGCCCGAAGTCAGAGAGTTCAACCGATCATCTGATCAGCCGGTCGCCCGACTTCGGGCTGAACGGTATTTAGTCACCCCCACTCCCACGAGGGCATCATGTGGCACAAGGCCTGGTTTAACGTGGGATCTCCGAGCCCGTGGGCTCGGCCAAAAATATACCCTTTGAACCCGTATAAACGGGTTCAGGGTCGGTTTACCTCCCCGAAAGAGACTCCGCCCTTTCGGCGTAGCCTCGTTCGGGTTCCTCCCCGGCCGAAGGCACAGAGTTCAACCGATCAGCCGAACAGCCGGTCGCCCGACTTCAGGCTGAACTCCCTGCTTCCTCTTGAGGCGAAGTATTTATTACGTATGGAATAGTCCATTATGTTATTATGGGTAAGGCCCCATAACATATAGTTTATGAAACATATCCTTCATCATCTTTTTCTTCTTCTTCTCCTCCTCATGCTTCGTTTTCTTTCATTTATCCTACTCTATTTATTGATTCATTCCTCTTCCTCCCTTCTTCTTCGTAAACTATTCCATGCTTTTCTCCTCTTTTTCTCAATATCTTTATAGTTATGGGATCCTACCCATAATAATAATAATAATAATAGGCTATTCCATACTTAATAAATACTGCGCCTCAGGAGTAGGCAAGGAGGCAGTAGCTTCAAGTCGAGTCAAGAGTCGAGTCAGAGGCAGTCCGAAACAGTCGCGTTCAGACAATTACTGCAAGACATTGGAATAGTGATACTGGTCGAGACTACATTGTTCTCTCTACTAAACTTGATTGTTCGTACTAACACTTCTACTTCTCTGTATATATTCCTGTTTGTAATATATCTGTGTTATTCCATATCCGTGTTCGCGTTCTTCTTTATTGGTTCTACCTTGGACTATCACCGTGGTACAAGGAATCGGACCATAACATTTATCTTTCTTGTGTTGCTCCTCGTTTCACTGGAAATGCCAGAACGAAATTTTGCATGACGTCGAAATCTCTTAGAGACTCCGGCTCCATATTTGCATTTAGGGTTCTCCTTCTTTTAGTTTGGTTTCCAACCTTGGCTACAGCTCCCAGACTTCGTAACTATTTACCCATAGCTAGGTGCAGAAGAGATAGATATATACCTTTCTGAAGTGTATTCACGTAAGTGAATTTAATAGATTCGAATAGAATTCGAACTCGGCACCCGATTCCTCAATCCGCACCGCTATCCATTACACCACTGTGCCTCTGGCGTTATTATATGTATATTGTAAATATATTGTTAGTGATATTACCATAGAAACGAATCCAAAATCAGTAAGAAAGGGATTTTCTGTGGTCAGGAATTAATGCCGGCGTTCTTGACAAAATAACACTTTATATGCAGATTGAAATATTTCCAATGGTAATCGGAAAAGGAAATCAAACTTGGAGTGTCGGTTATATTGTTGGCAAGCAAAAGTTGATAATCCCTACGAAATAAACTGGCATTTATATTGCGCACAGTTCGATACACTATCACCTAATTCTAGACACTTGTCTTATCTTAGGTTAGAAGTTTATGCAGCTGTCAAACAAACCGTTGATACTCTTAAAAATGTTTCAGCGCCGTGAGCCATTGATAATTTGGCAAGAAACGTTTTCGGGCGATCGTTGGACCAACACTAGAAATCATGGAACCATCTTATCATCAAGTGAATGACTGCAGGTCACACCTGTCAAGCGAATTTTTAGCGAGGCTGTCATGATTCAAAGATGCACTGTCAAAGAGCGGAGTTAACCAAATTCAAACTATGTTAGATAAAAACAGCTGAGTCGTTAATTTGACACCAATTTAGGCTGAGTGAGGAAGCAGACCCCAAAACATACAGGATAAGAATCTGTTTGAAAAGAGGAAAATTTGAAAAGAAATTAAAAATAAAAATAAAAGACGACGACGAAAAAGAAGGTGACAAATGATGGAATTATAGAAGATTGAAATGAAGAAAAAGATTGAAATGAAGAAAAAGATTAAACTGAAGAAGAAGAAAATAAAAATGAAGGTGGAAAGAAAGAAGAAAAAGCAGAAAAGAAAAGGAGAACGGATATTTGCCAACCGCCAGACGCGGTCAGATGGGGCACAAGGCCGAATTTAACGTGGGGTATCCGAGTCCGTAGGCTCGGGCAAAAATTCCCCGTAGACCCCGAAAAAAACTGGGTCGGGTAGCTGTCTACCACCACCAGACGAGACTCTACCCTTCGGCATAGCCTCGTCTGGATACCTCTCTGCCCGAAGGCAGAGAGTTCGACTAGCTCAGCTGGAGACGAATCTCCAACTAATTCAAGAAGAAAAGAAAGAAGAAAGATTCGACTGAACAGGAAGCAATTGATGAAGAAGAAGAAAAAGAAGAAGAAGAAAAAGTAGAAGAAGAAGGTAAAAGAAAATGGAATTGTAGAAGAAAAAGATACAATTGAATAAGAAGCAATTGAAGAAGGAGAAGAAAAAAAAGAAGAAAAAGATGAAGAAGAAGGAGAAAAAGAAGAAGAAGAAGAAGGAGAAAAAGAAGAAGAAAAATAATAAGGGGACGAAGAAGAAATTGAAGAAGGAGAAAAATAATAAGAAGACGAAGAAGAAGAAATTGAAGAAGAAGAAGAAGAAGAAGAAGAAGAAGAAGAAGAAGAAGAAGGTAAAAGAAGATGGAATTATAGAAGAAGAAAAAGATGAAGATTGATAGAAAAAAAGGGAGAAAGAAGGAACTAAAGAAGACGAAGAAGAATATGATAATAATGGTGATGGTGAAAGAGGAGGAGGTAGCACTAGATAGAATTGTAGAAGATGAAAATGAAGGAAAATAGCCAACTGAGGAAGAGGAAAATGATAAAGACGGAAAAGAAGAAAAGGAAATGTAAGAAGAGAAAGGAGTTCGAAAAGAAAAAAAGTCTTTGAAGAAATAGAAATTAACAGATAGACATGAAGAATATAAAGATGAAAGCTGGAAAATAAGAAGCAAAAATGAAAGAACAAAAAAATTGACTTGGACGAAGATTATTTAAGATAAAACCCGAAGGGAAATAGAAAAAAGTGAAGAAAACGATAAATGGAGATGAAGAAAAAAGTAGACGTGGAAATATTGTAATTGAAGATGACAAAAAAAACTAAGAAAAATATGAAAGTGTGGATGAAGATGAAAATGAAAATGGTTGAAGGAAAAAATGAAAGAAAAAAGAAGGTTAAAAATCGAAAGAATCGAAAGTAAAAGAGATGAAAATAAAAGCGAGGAATGAAATAAAGATCAGAATGACGGAAATGAAAAAGAAAAAAGTATTAGAAGATTTAAAATCGGCGAAGAAAACAGAAATGAAGAAAACGAAGAAGAATGAAGACAAAAAAGGGAAAATGAAAGAGAATATTAAAATAGGGCTGGAAAAGAAGAAGAAGAAGAAGAAGAAGATGAAGATGAAAATGAATGAAAGGAAGAAAAGTTAAATAATGGAAAAGAAAAACAAAAATGAAAATGATGGAAAAAAAGAAGAAAAAATGAAATTGAAGGGAAGGAAGGAGAAAAATTAAATTGAAGAGGAAAAGAAAAAATGAAAATGAAGGAATAGAAGAAAAAATGAAAATGAAAGAAGAGAAGAAAATATGAAATGATGTAAAAGAAGAAAAAAAATGAAAATGAAAGAAAAAGAGTAAAAAAGAAAATGAAGGGAAAGAAGAAAAATTAAAACGATGGAAAAGAAGAAAATGAAATTGAAGAAAAAGAAAAAAAAACATAAAATATTGAAAATGAAGAAGAAAACTGAAAAGAAGGCGAAAAACGAGAAGAAAATGAAAATGAGGAAGATGATGAATGAAGAAAAGGAATGACGAAAGATTCGAAAAAAAAAATAAAAAGGACTAAAAAGAAAAAGAATTGAATGCAGACGAAGGGAATGAAAAAAAGAAATTGATGACCAAGAAAGAAAAATAAAGAAATGAATAAAAAAAAAGTCGATAAAAAAGAAAATGAAAGAAAAAGAATAAGTGTAGAAATTATGACAATTTTGTAAAAGAAAATTAATTGATTTGTTTTTTTAAGTTTATCAAGCGTTTGCAGATTATTTAAAACAAGGAAATATTTTTAGATTGTAAAAATTCTTTGGAAATAATAATGATTTAGTGATAGAAGTCTTACTAATTAACCCACAGCTGGAGGGAGAAGAGATGGATTCATACTTTTCGCAAGGGTATTTGCGCGTAAGTGAATATAACGAACCCAATGGGAATTGGAACTCGGCTCACCAATTAACAACACTGAGAGATTTACCAGGACATCCAGATTTACATCACCTTGTATTCGCAAGTGGGCACCCATCTAGGAACTGACAAGGCTCAACGTTGTTTAACTTCAGTGATAGGACTGGAACTGGTGTTTCAACGTGATATGGCCGTATGCCTAAAGCAAAATGAAGACTTTGATGAAAATATGAAAAACATGATGAAAAACATGAATGAGAAAGAAAGAAAGAAAGAAAAATTAAAGAATCAAATAAATAAATAAATACAGAAAGAAAGAAAGAAAGAAAGAAAGAAAGAAAGAAAGAAAGAATTAAGGAATCAAATAAAAAAAAGAAAGAAAGAAAAAATTGAAGAATCAAAGAAAGAAAGAAAGAAAGAAAGAAAGAAAGTAATTCTGGATTTAAAAGGAATTGAGAAAAAACATTGTTTTGTCATTGCAAAGAGGCATTAATTTTTGTCAAGGGTGCCAAGGAAAAAATACATAAACGCATTTGCTACCATTATGAAGAACAGTAAAAAAAAAAAAAAAAAAAAAAAAACGGAGAAGAAAATAAAATAAAACAGAATGGTGTTGTTAAGACGGTTAACAAGCAAGGAACCAACTTCAAAGAAGCTGTAAAAGAATTAACCGAAATATTCCAGGACGTTTCCCAAACAGCTGCTCATTTTGTTAGAAAAAATATGGAAGATTCTTTGAACTTTGTTGACGCAAATAAAATAGTGAAGTCATGGGTAAAAATAGCAGATTAAAGACATCTATAATCGGCTGGAAAAAAAAACTAACAGGAATTGAACTCGTTACCATGTGACAGTCTAAGATGAAAACCAGTTTCTGTACGCAGACACCTTTCAGGATATGGCTCTCCACATCATCCTGTCTTTCGATGCTCTTTTAACATTGTCCTTGTTCGGAAATCCATTCACACAAATATGTTATATAGGCTTTTTGCCCTGCCTTCAATTCATCAAATGGGTGTTGAAGTCTCTAGACCTTGTAGCCTATGTTCTAAAAATTCCCAAATTACTCAAAAGATGCCGGTCAATTTTGTTTTAAGCAGATTATACTGTTTTACTACCTGATCAAGGATTTAAACGCATTAGTAGTTAGCTGTTCTCACTGCTTGACTAACCTAAGTTCATATCCACTAAGCAATGATCCCAAACGACATTAACTTTTAATCCGATATCAGATGGTTTTGAAATTTCCTAACCACTGTAGTTTCGCAATACAGAACGAAATCGAGCATGCCTATCGAACAAAAGCCAGTATCTCAGAGGCAAATATATATATAATTATCAACATATATGATATCCAAATACCTGGCACATGTCAGAAGGTATCCCCCAGACGAGTCTCTACCGAAGGGCAGAGTCTCGTATCGGGAAACTTACTCCGTTTTTTTACGTAGTCTATAGGGAATTTTTGCTTGAGCCTATGGGCTCGGATACCCCACTTTAAAACTCGGCCTTGTGCCACATCTTGCCGCGTGGGGCAGCAGGTAAATAATTATAAGATATCCAAATGTAGTCAAACATAATACATACCTGAAGAGAACCAGAGGGTACTTCCCCGAAACATCGTCACGTTAATAAGATCTAAATCAATCATAATACGAACAATAGATAAGCACAGGATTTCCAGAGTGAACGTGACCGAAATCTCGAGCCTATAATATCATCTAAAACAATAGAAGACGAAAACAATAGATAGACATCTGATCATGGCCATAAGGTAGGTGGCTGAAACGTTCTGTCAAGAAAATCATATCAAAATGAAACCAATAGATGGACTTCTGAAGACAACCCTAGGGTATTTGGCAGAAACGTCTATAATGACATCTGTAATAATCACGTCGAGACCAACAGATGTATACGTGAATATAGACAGAATATATTTAGCAGAAACGTGTTATCTATAAAAAAATATAAAATAATCGATATGAGAACAATATACGAAACCCTGAAGATGACCAAAGGGTACTTCCTTGAAAAGTTGCGTCTATAAAAATGAAAATACAAACAATTAAAGCTATCGGAAGTTGTGACATGTCTTCAGATTCGGATACTCATCTTGGTACTTACAGTTTCAACGTTTCGACCGTTTTAACTCCTAGACTTCATCAGTTACTTGCCGTATTCTGTCACCGTGGAATTTTAAATCGTACATTTTATTTAATCCGCTAGCATAGATATAAGATTGCACGTCTTTTTTCTTTTCTTTTTATTCACTACAAGGCACAAGAGCCTCTCAAGGTAGATGGTTACTGAATGAGGTTGTATAGATCGTAAGAAGAGGAAGTAAGTGCAAATTATGAGGATATATCGGATAGATAATTTTTAACTTTAGACTTGAAGTGGTTAACATTTTTGCAACCGAGAAAGCATTCTCTCGGGTGTATGTTGCAAAATGAAGCAGTTCTCGGAAATAATCTAGCAAGTCTGAACAGCTTTTATTATTAAACCGCTCAGTTAGCAATTTCTGTCTTAAATGTGGTAACCAACTTGGCATTTAGATCACAGCATTGTAAGAAAAGGGAAGTAAGCAGCGTGCAAGATGTTTTTAAAAATAACTTATATGACTCAACCAAATATTTAAAAGCGACAACACGAGAAATAAACAAGAACATTCATTCAAACTTACTGAATTTAATATACATAATCAAGAAATGTCTTAAACTGCATAAAAGATATGTCTTAAAATTCATAAATAAGAAATATCTTAATATTAGGTACCTCAACTTTTTCGCAAGAAAACAGCATAGCGTAATGAAAAAGGCGACAAACTTAATAAAAGTAAAGTTTTATCGTCAAAATGTTTACGTTATTATTAATGGGAAAGACCAAAGTATTTTTTTTTAATTATTTTTAAAAAATTTTAATCCTTTCTAAAGCATTCGAAATTTTGGTTAAAATCTTGTTATGTTTACGTCATAGGGTGTCATAATAATATTGAATTTTGCGCGTTTTTTCCGTTGAAAATACATTGATTCGGAAATTCTTGTAAAAATCAAATAATTGTCCGATTTTAATGAAATTTTCAGGACTTAATCACAAATGAATGTAATTATTTTTTAATATATTTTTAGAAAATTTTGCTAATTTTTTTTTTTTTTTTACATATGATATCCCAACTTAGTTAATTTCATGAAATATTGCAAAATGCCTTTCTGGTTGCTCAATTTTTTATTCGTTAAAAGTAGGACTCTTTGGAGAATATAAATCACGTAATATTTTTTTTTCATATTTGCAATATTTAAACTGAAAACCTGCTCTGAACTGAAAAAGAATAAATGCAATAAAATTATGACATTAGAAAAGCTTTTAATTGCTTTTTTAAATAAGTTATATTAAGAACACTATTGTTTGAAGAAATAAAACTTTTCCGATAAATAATGAATTTTTACAAGAATTTTTTCACCTTTTTTTTAAAAAAAAAAAATTAATGATGATAATTTTTAATAGTTTGAAAATCGTGTAAAATTCTGTATTGGGCTATTTCCTCGTCGTGATATAGTCAATAAGTAGAAACGAAATTTACGAATCCAAAACTCAAAAGATTAATAAACGTAGTTGCAATATTCTATTTTTAAAATAATTTTTTCTTTTTTTTCGGCTATGGTGGGCTCCAATTGACATTATTGTGAAAAGTCATATGATCTAATAGTTTTGTCCCTTTACAGAGAAATTCGCTAGTTACCAATTACGTTTCAACAGGTTATCCCTTCACCTTTATAACTTTTAAATTTAAAGTAGGTCTTACTTTTTAAATTACTATTTCGCTAAATATTTTCATTTTATGTACATATTACATTAGTGCCATATTACATTAGTGCCATATTTTAATTCGGTAAATTTTTAAAAACTTTTTAAAGGAGAAGCAAAAAATTTTTTGTTCCTAATTTTTTTCAGTTTATTCCTTTTAATGACAGTTATTTTGATAAAGACGTTTAATTTAATTTTAAAAGTAATGTTTAATAAATTTAGATTATTTTTAAACTTTATTTCATTCATATTTAAAATAAGTTTTCAAAAATTTATGTCGTGTCATCACTTCGTACATCAATTATTGGCTCAGTAAACAGTACCAATCATTAATAAATGGTTGTCTATTAATTTTTTATACTATAAGTAAGTAATATTCATTTCAAATCAGATTAATTTAATTTTAAATTTTCTACTTTTACTCAAATAGCGTGTCACAAATATATATATTTTTGGAAGGATTTTAAAATCGATAAATTTGTTTTGTTTACAAATTTCTTAACATTCAGAAAATGGCCGCTTTTAAGAAAATTTTAAGAAATCGAAATTATATTTGAGATTCCAATCTATATAATTTCTATCTGAAATACATCAGAATATTTTAATTAATGCGAATAATAAATTTAATCATTTAGCATTCAATTAAATTTAAAATGAAATCTTCAAGAAAGTTTTTTCATTTTTAAAAATTCATTTTTAACTTTAGGTATCGAAAATTTATGCCGAAATAGTGGAGGTACCTACTTAATATTCATAAAATAAATGTCTTAAAATTCATAAACAAGAAATGTCTTAAGCAAGAGAAAAATAATAACAAAATAGAATCAAGTATTGGGCCCTGAATTTTTCAAAATACGTCATTGTGCGTCGATGTAGAAAATTCTTTTTAGAGAGTTAACAGAGATTAGCTTCAATTGGAAGAAATCTATTAGGTTGGTGCAAAAATAATGACGTAATAATGTCGTTTTTTGACGTATTTTTTAACGTCAAAAAACGACATTATTACGTCATTATTTTTGCACCAACCTAATAAATGCCAAATAGAAAACATAGAATTCGAAACGATTTACCTCCGACAGAGGTGTATACGCTGCAACCCTAACCAATGAAAAGGGGGGCTGAGATTTGACTTACTGAATGCAAGAGAGCCAATTCAGCAAGATATAAATCTAGT
>OZ010580.1:129784499-129801999 GCA_963932145.1 Acanthosepion lycidas | reverse complement strand
AGTTTCAACACCTAATTAATTCAAATTAAATTAAATTAAAATTTCAACACCTAATCAATTCAAATTAATTAACGATCCTTGGACAGGGGAAAACGCATTTCCCCTTGCGAAGGATCGTTAATTAA
Source organism: Acanthosepion lycidas (assembly GCA_963932145.1). Lineage (NCBI taxonomy): Eukaryota > Metazoa > Mollusca > Cephalopoda > Sepiida > Sepiidae > Acanthosepion > Acanthosepion lycidas. The sequence continues at coordinate 129,801,874 of OZ010580.1, read as the reverse complement.
TTTGCAACTTTTAAAACCATTTATTCTACATTCAACATAATCACTTGATAAGACACTGGAGGTGTTGAAACAAAATGACTATTTTTGTAGTGATTTTATAACATATTTATGTTATAATTTTTAAATAAATAATTATATCTGCTCTACTATGTATTGAGGACTCTTTTAAGAATAGTAATTGTTGGCTATTGGAAATTTTCCCGTATACATCAATCCTATACTTGAGTATATATATATATATATATATATATATATATATATATATATATATATATATATATATATGTATAGGATGCGATGGGTAAATTTTCGCCATTCTATATTTTTCATTTCACGTATGAATGTTGTTTGTTTTTGATTTTGTCGACTGCACAATATAGTAAGGTCAGTTGGGCACCGTCTTTGAGAAAAAGAGTACCATGATGCAATTCACACTGCAAAAAAAAAAACATAATTGGAAATTGCATGCTGTACTGATTGGCATTCGCTCCGGAATCTCCAATAAAGAATATTTCAGAGTTCTTGGATGACAATCTGAAGGCAGTGCAGAGGATTCGGAAAGAGTTGGATGAGTCTAATGATGATTACGAAGGCGTTTGGAGTGATCACTAGTGATAGCTATATTGTACCTCCATTCCTCTTCCCACAGGGCCTCAAACTCAATATGGAAGCTGACATCAAGTGTCTTGAGGAGGTAGCGCTCCCCTGGGTCAAGTGGTTGGCAAAAGGACTCTACACCATGCGACACAAGCAAGAGAACCCAGTCATGGCTGTCAGACAATTTCTACGACCATATCACCCCTTAAATATGGCCACCTAACTCTCCAGACTATAACCCCCTTGATTATTATGTGTGGGGCGCAGTTGAGTAAGTGACCAAAAATACACCTTGTGACACGAAACAAAAACTGAAAGAAAGAATTGTGGTATCACTCACCATATTAAAAATGGAGACTGTCTAGAATAGACGTAGGAGATTCCAAAAGGCGTCAGGAGGCCGTGGTTGAAGCCAATGGAGATTTTGTTGAATAAATTTACTCTAATATTTTGAAGATATTTTCTGTAATTTTGGAAAATATATCTGGTAAATGAGATGTCAGTATTATTTTCTTTTTTTGCATAATTTAGACGACAATTTATCTATCACAACCTGTAGATATACAGCATATCGTAGACCTAAGAACCTAAAAGAAATCATAGGTAGTAACCACATTTCAGGGGACAAGGTAATCCGTAATAAACCAACAACAAAAACAACAGGATTTTCCCAACCATGTAACAATAAAAGAAACTTATGCTGCAACCACATTAGACACACGAATTCATTCACTAGCTCAGTCACTAAATCTACTTTCAAAATCTACCACGATTCTAACTGTAGAAGTCATAACATAATTTACCTCCTAGAATGCACACTATGCCAGAAACAATATGTAGGAAACTCTGAATGGTCTTTTCAGTACAGAATTAATAATTATCGCAATCGAATTAAGTCGACTCCCCATAAAAGATTATTACCTGTAGAACAACATTTCCGCTTAGAAAAACACGATTTTAAAACCCATGCCAAATTCAATATAATTGAGTGAATAGAAAAGTCCAGAGCAGATAACATTAGAAAGATTTTAGAGTTCCATGAAAATACAACGTTTAAAAACACACTATCCAGCCGTGCTTAACTATAAATTTAACAATATAGATAGTATTAATATATAACCCTACATTCAAAACCTACCTACATTTCTCACCCACACAAGACAGACATGCTTATGGAGGTGTTGAGGCCTCACACTTATACACACATCCACACGAACATACACACTTACACACATCATACCCACTCACTCCCTAATGAGCCAAATGATAACACACACCTATAGTAATATACACGCTTACACACATCATAGTCACTCACTCCCTAAGAAGCAAATGGCACACACACACTTAACAGAGACATATCCGCTCTCCATGAACCAATAAAAATGTCAAAATAACCAAGGGAATTCAGAGCAGCATGAATCTATCCAGCATTTATCTTAAATAACAACTTAAAAGAGACTGTTTGACCAACACAAGGACTGACCAAAATTCATGTTAAAAAATAAAAAACAAATGAAAATTACAGACAAAAGTTCATTTTCTCCATCAAGACATTCATTTCTGTAGTTCACTGCTACCAGCAAGCAGAAAATTATTTTTCTCCTGATGATGGCCATTTTGGTCGAAACTAGTCGAGGAATCTAAATGAAATAATAATAAAAACGAAGGAATATTAATATAAAACCCAGTATGTCTGAAGATTTTAATTTTTACTATTTTTTATTCTTCAATATATATATATATATATATATATATATGTGTGTGTGTGTGTGTGTGTGTGTGTGTGTGTGTGTGTGTGTGTGTGTACAAAGAGATCTTGAATCACTTAGTTAAATTTGATTAAATGACCGAAATATGTCTTGCTGAAAGAGTTGGACATTAACCAAATCCTGACTGAAAAAGCTCCATTCAATATCTTAGGACTTTAATTGCTTAAAATGCGTGATCGGATTTTATCGAAGAAATCGAATTTTTTGTAAATGATTTTTTTTAGGAAGACTAAAAAATATCATTTACAAAAAATTCGTTTGCTTTATCGTATTTGTAAGATGAAGCCATGCATATTTTCATGAAGACGAACCACCTATCTGGCAAAATTAAATGATGATGGATACTTTTTTAGATTTTTTTAATCGAGTTCACCTCATATTATAAAAAAAATTCCACAATGCTAAATTTGTATAAAATGAAAAATATAAGCAGTAAATTGTTGATATCACCTGAAGAATGAAGGATCACATCAGTCTACGAAACTTTGGAGTCGGGATGCTGAAGATAACACCATTCAGCTAAGTGACAATTTTTTTTTACTTATCGTAATCCTCCCAACACAAACATTATATATATATATATATATATATATATATATATATATATATATATATATATATATATATATATTACAGACAAAGAATGTCTATTATATCGGATCATGAGCCGTTCGAATGTTTGTTTTAATTTCTGATGTAAATAATGACAAAAATTTCTTAGGACTAACTTAATAAAATAATATTGAATAATTTTTGTTATTATTTTCACCTGAAATTAAAGCAAACATTTGAACATTAGAACAGCTCATGATCAGACATAATAGACATTCATAGTCTGTAATATTTAACAATATATATTTAAATATTGATCTACTGCCTCAATACACTATATATATATATATATATATATATATATATAATAAAAATAAAAATATCTATAAGAAAACCGGATTATATATCATACTGTTCTTTCTCTTATATATATATATATATATATATATATATATATATATATATATAGAGAGAGAGAGAGAGAGAGAGAGATAAGATATGGTGTCCCAAAATAATGTATACACTCTTTAAATATTAATAGTTAATAATACCGTGATGTGAGAACTTATATGGATGAAAATCTGCAAAACAGATAGATTAAAAGAAGAGGAACAGTTGAATACCCACCTAGATCACCAGATTTGACACCCTTGGATTTCTTTTTGTAGGGGTTTCTAAAAGACAAAGTTTACAACAGGAAACCTGAAACAATTGCTGAAATGAGAGTAGCAATTGAAGAAGAATGTGCTCAAATACCAGAGGAAATGATACTGGACATTTGTAGGTCTACTTCTTCAAGATAAGAAAAGTGTATTGAACAGGATGGCAACCATTTTCAGCACTTGATGTGAACACATCATTATATGAACACTCTGACATTGCCCCAAGTAGCTTTTATCTTATTAAAGTTAATTTTCTATGTTTTTTTGTATATTTTACTCTCAAACTTTTTAAATGTGTATTCTTTCTTTTGTATTAATCTTATTTACAAGTCAAAATACATAAATTGAATAAGTTATAACGATTTAAATGTTGTATACATTATTTTGAGATACCCTATATATATATATATATATATATATATATATATATATATATATATATATATATGTGTGTGTGTGTGTGTGTGTGTGTGTGTGTGTGTGTGTGTGTGTGTATTGTGTTCACCAAAAACAAGGCATAAAGCCACCGAGACGGATGGGTTACTGGGTGTGGAAGAACGAGAAAAGGGAACGTTGCTAAAGATCCGAAACAGACAAAGTGTAATCAGAAGGACAGCAGATAGCGTTTGACATTGCATTTAAATTTTTGCAGATTAAAATTGGCTGGAATGCATGCAGCCGCAGGGGAGTTTCACAAGCGAGATGTGCGACAGTAGAAACTAAAAGAACATTCCGTGTCCCGAAATTTTATTCTTGTTGTACAGGTGTTGATTCTACTCAACAAAAAAATGTTCGCTTCTCTTTCGGCCTCAGAAATTAGAATCACGGTGTTTTTTTGATTTTACCGAATTCCATCGATTGTTGGGCTATTTATTATCGACTCTCATATATGGCACCCAGTGAGGATAAAACTCACTAATCAATAATAATGGTTAAGTTGGTTGATTTTACGACATGTCAACTCAAGTTGGGTTATTTACTGTCGAAATCTCGGGTAGGACAATAAACTACATCTCGCAACAAGGCCCTCTGATCGGGAGATTGGAGGTTTTAAGGAACGTGAAACCAGTTCTTAATCCTTGTCTTCCTCAGGTCAACCGTGACTCGGAGTGTTAGAACCTGCTACGGCCCCAGCTATGGGCAAATATTAAACCCCCAAGCAAAACTTTACTGTAGATTTTATTTAGTAAAATTAGCAACAATAAGTTTTATGATCTACAAAATAGATATCTAACAAGCGTTTTTACTCTGAAGGTATGAAAATTATTTACAAAATATTTGTAGTTGAATGCATAAAATTACGTATAACAATGATTCTCAAAGTATCTAATATGGCCGACCGGCATATTTCGTGGTAATATTAATTTAAACTGAAAACGATATATGAATATAATAAATGTTGACTATTTTTTAATCTTCCATTTATTTGCAAAAATTAATTCAATATCAAAACATATAAAAATTAATAATAATAAAAAAAAAAGAAAGATTCAGATGATTCCTTAGCATCGCCTAAACCCTGGCCACGAACAGGTAGCTGATGCTTCGCGTACCGACAGCGGTCCGCGGACCACTACTTTCAGTAGCACTGACGTACAACCAGGGCTGGAGTTACCACTAACAAAAATAAGTACCTACTTAGGGCATCAAAGGAAGGGAGTACCACAGAAATTGTTATGATATGACGTTGTTGTCCACGTCTAAATAAATAAGTCGAACACGATTAACATTTGAATCTGGCGGGTGCCATTACGAACGAGACGACTGACCCCCAGAGAATGTTTATTGCGTTTGTGATTGGTTAATAAGGAAATGAGCTAAGGGAGATAATGAAGTTTGTATTTAATCAATACATCATATCTTGGCTCTTAAATAGTATTACTAATAAACTTTATGGGATTTAATTTTTGTGAACAATCCCAGAGGTAGACTATTCTTATGTTTGTTTGGCAGTATTCTGGCCACACGCTTATGTGATCTGGTAATGTGCTGGTTTGTTGATTACATAGTCATTTCTTTTCACAGTTCTGTTAGAATCTGATCGTGGCTCATTTGGAAAGTTCTCTTAGAATCTGATCGTGGATCGTGGCTCAGTTGTGAAAGCAGAATAACATATATTTTTAAAAGCTCCCAAGAAGATTAAATTTCAACATTAAATAAGGAGTTGATATGCAGTTAAACAGACAAAACAATTATTTACAGTCGACTTTTGCAGCGTGCACCTAGTGAGGGTCGTTGTCAATACTCGACAGTATTGTCTAGGTAGATCGATTTCAAAACATGTCAAACTCTTATTTAGTTATTTAATGAAGGTTTTACGCGGGGCACACATCGAAATCACTACTAACGAGTTAACCAGATTGGCGTCGCTAAGCATCACTCCATGTGACGGTCGACGCAATTGCAGGAGTCTGTCTACTTTAGATGCAATATTGGATAGTAGTGGCTGAAAAAGCGTTGTCCCTCAATTCGAATATAATATCTAATCTTCGTATGATACTTAACAGAGTTGAGTCGTCTTCTGGGCATGTTTATTTTAATGCCCTTAATAGGAACACCAGCTTCTGTCGCACGAATATGTCTGCCTCCTTAAAATATGGCGAACATGCAAAGAGCTCCCTGGGAAACCACTGGCTTATATCCGGTGAGCATTTTTTTTCTTTCTTTTTTTCTTTCTTCTTTCAAACATTTAAAGTCCAAGATTATTTCAATGAAGGATTTTAACATTAAACGAAACTCTGGGGACAAATAAAAGTGTAATATATGTAGGTTGAAATTATTTGATTTTTTTTTTTCTTTGTTGATTTGTAAAAAAAATGGATTTTTTGTGCTTCTGGGAAGTATTTGTGGAGATTAAGAAAAAAAAAAGGGGGGACTTGAACGGGTCGCTGACATAATTTCAATTACATCTGTTTTCTAAAAAGTAATGGCACTTGCAAATAGGAGGTGTAAAGTCAGAATCAGGCGTTTGCGACGCGGTACTTAGATAAAAAGCGACACTCGTAAGCTGTAAATTATGGGGTGGGTGTATGAAATGTCCCGGGAATCAATGAGACACGGAGACTTTATAAGGCAGCAAACATTTCCAGCGATACGTAACCCTCTGGGACATTGGAGTATATTTAATAATCAGTCACTATTATTAAATATTCAAAAGAAAAAAAATCATCGTATAAATGTTTGAGCTTATTCCTCTATGACACCCCAACACACACACACACATACATATATTTTTTATATATATTAGGTTGGTGCAAAAATAATGACGTAATAATGTCGTTTTTTTACGTTAAAAATACGTCAAAAAACGACATTATTACGTCATTATTTTTGCACCAAACTAATATATATATATATATATATATATATAGATAGATAGATAGATAGATAGATAGATAGATAGATATATATTGTGTATATTTTGGTAGCATGTTTTCATTAAACATATCTAATTAAATAATTTCGACAAGTTTTTTTAATTATTTTTAATACGACCCTCTTGTAATTACGAACAAGATTCTTAGTATTCTTTTGAAAGGAAGAACAAAATTAACATGTTGATGCATGTTCGTTTTATTCCAATTACTTTCGACATTAATACAATGGGATCATTTGTTTAAAACACATCTCTACTTTTTCATGAAAATGAACTAAATATTCTTGAAGCTATGTTAAAAATTTTAACGAACACTTAATCAAATTATGAATACTGCAGAAATATTTCAAAACAAGGTTAAAGTAGACAGTTTAACATGTTTACGTTTTACTAATAGTTTTAAATATTTTTTTTTATAATATTTAGACATTACAATAACTGAGTTATCTCCCTTAAAGCTTACGGTACATTTACATCATAAACTTTTCAAATCATACCTTGCATAATTTTAGCGATTTTACTTCACAAGTAAAAGTTTACATTTCATATGAACACAACAATTTTGTCTTGCAAAAATGATGAACACAACAATTTTATATATATATATATATATATATATATATATATATATATATATATATACATGGCCACTCGTATTCGCGGATACCTATCTATTAGGGCGGCTAGCCAATCCCTATTGCAGACACTTGCTCAGGCGCATTTGTGTTTATTCAACACCCACGGAGTCGAGCTGTGTTTTATACTGCAACAATACTGAGCAGTCTTTACTTAGAGTTTATAGCAAAGAGCGTGTCATCTAGTGTGATCAATAATTTGAACAAGGAAAATCACACTCGGTCACGATGACATGTGACTTCGAGCTAGCACAGCTATCGACGACACCCAAGAGTTCCGTCTACCCAATTTCACTCACAAGGTTTGGGTCAATAGGCGCTATGGTTCTCAGGAACATTCCAAACCTGCCAAAAGGTGGAATCGACCTCTCTAGTCCGATAACATCAGGGAGTCTATAAATCGACTATGTTGCGATTCGAATCCGGGTCTCATGGTCAGAATTCAAACCAATCGGCCATGTGCCCACACACACAAACACACATACACACACACACACACAGACACAGACACACACACACACACACACACACATATATATATATATATATATATATATATATATATATATATATATATATATATATATACACATTTATATACATCTATTTAGTTTTATTGTTGATATTAAATTCATTAAGGACAACGCCGAACTTTTCTTTTCTTTTCTTTCCTTTTCATTTTTATTTTCCAAAATACTTTCACTAAAAAGAAAAACACTAAAAAAAGACAAAAAATTAATTTAAATTGATTTTTTGTAAACACGCATGAAACGCTCCCTGTTATAATTAATTCAAGATTAACTGTTAAAGTTCTGGTATGTGCATACATATATATATATATATATATATATATATATATATATATATATATATATATATAGAGAGAGAGAGAGAGAGAGAGAGAGTAAGAGAGAGAGAGAATGGGAAAGTGAGAGATATAGAGAGAATTAATACAAATTTAAAATTAGCTGATTCGTGTTACCTCCAGCCACCCGACTTTCGTGAATTGACCCTCCCGTAATCACTTCATCCCCTCCTCAAGTCATATAACTTTAAATGTTACTTTTAGTGAGTACTCGTATTTGAGTAGGCGCTCCTTTTAGGTATGAGAGAGTATATTTATTTATTTTCGTCTGCCGTAACTCTTCTCTGTTAACTAGTGTTTCCATTCTAATATATATATATATATATAGGTTTGCTCTACGGTTGTATTGAGCTCTTTTGTTAGTTAGTTGTTTACTCGTATCGGGTTTTTTTTCTTTGGGCTTCAAACCTGCATCTGTGCGATTTTTTTTTCGACAGACTTCCATGTTTGTAGCTCTTTCTTTTTTTTAAACCTTTTTTTCCCTCGAGATTGATTTGATTATTGGCAAATCAAAAATTCATGGGTTTTTCGAAATGAGTATAGTTATCTATATTTGTATGTATATATATGTGTGTTTGCATATATATATATATATATATATATATATATATATATATATATATATATATATATATATATACATACATACATACATATATATATATATATATATATATATATATATATATATATATATATATATATATATATATGTATGTATGTATGTATAGAAAGAGAAAGAGAGAGGGGGAGATTCATTTAATTTGCGCAGTAATGTTTCATTTACACAAGCTTAGTTGAAGACCAACGAAGTGTTTTCTTAATGTTTTTCTTTCATTTCTTTAAACATTCAATATATATATATATATATATATATATATATATATATATATATATATATATATATGCGCACGCGCGCATGTGTGTGTGTGTGTGGTTATATGTATGCATATAATATATATATGTATGTGTGTGTTAAAAAACGAACTGTGGAGCTCGGTTGTGTCCAGAGAAAACTAACGCTGCGGGAAACAGTCCGTTAATGGGTAATTAATCCGAAAATATTAGTTTTATGCGTTTTCAGCAGTGGTTAGAAAGTAATCACAGTAATATGTTGCTGCGACAGTGAGGTCAATCCCGACACGGTCCTCGAAAAATTCAATAAGTATTAAACCGACCGACCTTGTCAGATCAAAGTAATAAAACTTGTATTTCTCAATTATTATTGCCTCATTATGAAACAGTCGGTTAGGGGGTAAATTATCTAAAATTATGTATTCAAACGTTCAAAGAATTTAAATTAAAACATTCTTACATACATAAGGAAATAAATATTCAAAACACACACACACACACACACACACACACATACACACACACATATATATATATATATATATATATATATATATATATATATATGAAACGTTAATAGTCAGAGTTGTATCCGACCAGGAAACAGTAGTGTTAAAACGTGCTCAATACACGTGTGAAAAAAAAAAGTAAAAAATAACATAACTTTAAAAATCAGGAGATCAGTTGAATCCACCAACTTGGTTTCAACCTAAATTATCCTCGGGCGATTTTTTTTTTATAAAAATCACCTGAGGATACTGTAAGGTTGAAACCAAGGTAGCGGTTTCAACTGACCTCCTGATTTTTGAAGAACATATATATATATATATATATATATATATATATATATATATATATACACAGAGACAGAGAGACAGAGAAACCGTTACGATTAATTTTTTATCAAACCTTTTAGTAGTGACAAGGGAATTTATCCAGAGGAGCGAAATGGCTATATAAATGGGGCAAAATTGAGTTTCATTTTTATCTAATTAATTTCTATGCTCTATAATAAATATATTGAGTTCTCTTTTGTGGATCAGTTTTAATATTTTATATCAATAGGATTCACTTGAATTACTTACCCACGGATTTTGCCTACATATATATATATATATATATATATATATATTCAAGAATGTTTCATTGAATAATATATGTCTATTTATTTTTATAATAATCCTTTCTAATTCCCTAATCAGTTTCTTGATGTTAACATGAAATTCACAAAGAAAGGTGCCCTAGTTTTTTCCTACCCAAGTACTTTCGATCTCCTCTGAGATCATTCTAAGGGGTGAATTACAAAGAATTACAAATTACAAATTGGAACTGTGGTCGTTGAGATGTGGATTTTTAAATATCACTCGTGAACGCGCTCTGTTATAAATATTTAAAAAAAATTTCAATTTATCCGTTGTAAGTAGACATTTTTTTGCAAAACAAGCGTCCCGATATAAAGTAGTAAAATTGTTAGAAACGCAAAATGGCATGAAATGTTTGCTAAATGCACGTCAATACGTCCCTGTTGCATTTGTAATTTAATTTTGTTGAGTTTTGGTTGGATGCTTTTGATAGAGAAGGCCTCGCGAATTTGACGTTTTTTGTCTATTATTTTTTATGGTATATCATATTGGTGCTGTCATCAAATATTTTCCTGTATTGTTAAGGCGGATAGTATCATATCTTTAATGTTCTGCAATAGAACTTGTACCGGATAAATAGTGTTTAAGACGTATTGATAATATTGTGGTCGTCAAACCAACATATGTACTTTTCTTTTTTGTCTGAGATAGAATCTCCCAAAGGACATTTAAACTTATACAATGTTCGTCTTTTCTAAAACACTAGTTAACAGAGAAGAGTTACTGCGCATGATTGACTTGGTTGTATTTGGTATAGTAAATAATTAGTCTTATTTGTTTTTACTAGGATCAATGGGGAATATGTTAGTACTTATGTGATATTTTAGGATATTTTCATCTTGTTTATTCTTAGAATGTATTTGATTCCAGTATAGTAGATTGATATATTTAGGGTAATTTGAGGAAGTATTATGTTCTTTTTGATTTATATTAATATTTCTAATAGCTCGTCTAATTTGTTCATCAACGATTTAATTAGGAAAGTCATTATTAACGAGAGTTCGTTTAATTTTTTTTTTATTTCAAAGTAGAAATCTTTTTCGTGGAATAGTTAACTTTTGACCGGTGTATTAAATTTTGTATAACAGTTATTTTCTAATAGTAAGAACGTACACATTTATAGTTTAGAGTTGCATGTGTTGACGCTAGTTGCATTTTACATAGGGTGGGTAGTAAATGTATTATTTTTAGTGTCTATCAGTGCATCAATTATTGTTGTTGTTAAGTTCATTAAGTTAAGAACGCAGGGTCTTTAAAAATTATAGTTCATGTATTTCATCTATGTTTTTAACTAAGATAAAAAATATCATCTACATATGTTAGGTGGGAGTTTTTTGTTTAGTGACGTTAAATATCTTGTTACTACTGTTGGTAGTCCTCAAGTGACGTGATTTCGGTTATTTGGTACAGTTCTTTGTTGGTGATTATGTAGCGCCAATGAACACTGTTCAAAAAATTGTGATCTTTGCCGACACTCTTAGACTTTAATCGCTCCAAGCCTTTTTTAGCCATTTATCTTAGAAAGCAAATGTATACAGCGGACAGCTTCGACATTTCTGAACGTGTTTGGTGCTATGGATGACATCTACATAAGAGTCTCGATATGACGAAGGTATTCTAGAACATTACTCGAGTTGTCAGGTTGATCTATTGTTATCGTTGAAATTTTCTGGTTTAGAAGAAACTGCATCTATTCGGTTTTCTTTTTTCTTCCATACTTAATTTATTATACGGCATGGTATTTAGTATTTACTAATTACACATCCTGCTTTTTCATCATGGATTTAAAATAGGTGGCATCATTGTTCTCATGCCAATTCCAGACACTAGTCTCTATTTGTACTTCCATTTTTTGGAACACTTGATAAAGAATGCCGATTTCCTATTCATGACCATTCGTATCGCACTTATTAATAGCTATGACATTAGCATCATCTGTACATTTGGCCTCAGGAGGGAAAGCGGGATCATTGTCTTCCATTGTTAGACTCAGTTGCGATGGGGCATACAGTATAATATATATATATATATATATATATATATATATATATATATATATATATATATATATATATATAAATGAAGAAATATAGTTTTAAGGTGTGCAATATTTATGGGATAAAGTGCTCAATATCAGAGATAGAGCGTATGTAAATATAAATATAAAAGTGAACACTGAAGTTAACACTCAGAGGTGACAGGCTGTTTCAGGCTGGACGCTATCGTCAGGCTGTCTGAGTGTTGACTTCAATGTTCACGTATATATATATATATATATATATATATATATATATATATATATATATATATACAGGCAAAGATACATATCGAAACACGACTGCAATTGTGTAGCAATTTTGACATGTTTTCTGTATAATATTCTAAATTTATATATATATATATATATATATACATATATATATATACATATATATATATATATATATATATATATATATGTGTGTGTGTGTGTGTGTGTGTATTTATATATATGTGTGTGTGTGTGTACGTGTGTGTATTTGATTAGCTTAGTAGCTAACACTAAATTTATGGGAAAAGTTATAACGTTCATCTTCAAATTTGACTTCCCCCATCAAAATTAACATAATGAATTTTCAGCCATTTTTAAGTTGTTTATTTGTCTTACGCGTGAAAATCGGAATCAATAGTTTTGCATATTCGAGCATTGTAATGATAAAAAAAAAGGCCATTATCACCTTTCGTTGAGGTAAAGTCACGCGAGTCACGCGACGGTCGGTGCAGTTGCGATATAAGGCCAGGATGAGAAGGACGTTCCTAGGCCACAAAGATAGATCTTACGAGAAACACCATACGGACTCACTGGGTTCATAGAAAAAATAACCGCTATAACTCCAGTTTAACCTTCGAGAAATATTTTAAGTAAGTCTCCATTATTTTACACACTGATTGTTGTTGCATACGTGTTATAAGTTCTCTCTGTGAGACGAATGTGTATATGCATATATAAATATATGTACGACTTAAAACTCTCTTTAAAACTGTCATAAAACTCTCTCGGAGAACAAAGCATGTTTGTCCTTCATTTTTCTTTCAGCTATCCCGTTTCGTCCGTGAAATACGGTGCTATTATATCATGGATATAGTAATGCCCATAATGGGGGAGACGCAGTAGGAGAATAAAACTTTCTTCCATGGCGCAACCATACCCGTTTTTCATTTTTGGCACTAGAAAATATCCTAAAAAAATAAAATAAAATAAAATGTTACGCCAAGTTTCACATTTCTATTCAACTTATTCGTTTAAGGTATCATTGTACTCGGCTGAGAAGTATGGAGCCTTGGCTTATAGACACATTTGTTAAATTGTCCATTTCTTTTCAGACCAGACAGACTCACTGTTTGACATTAAGCGTTCAACCATTCAGTTAGACATTGTTTCACACAGGGACAGACACAGGCGTGTAGCGTTGGCATTGTGTATATTTAATTTCTTCAGTATTTCTATAAAAGAGAAAATAAATTAGGACGCTTGTTATAGAGCAATGACTTGTAACATACTTTTGCAAAGAAAGGCAGTGAACGTTAAAAGTAATTTGTTCTTGTTTCCCTTTCTCTGTCTGTCTGTCTCTTCTCTCTCTCTCACACTCTCTCTCTCTCTCTCTCTCTCTCTATATATATATATATATATATATATATATATATATAGCATAATGAGAAGCCACGTATAATTTCTTAATATGTATATATAGAAAAATTTGCAAATTAAAAGATAATAATATTTTTTTATGAAAGTATTTATTTATTTATATATATATATATTTGATATTTCAGATTTTTTTTAACTATATCTAAAAAATGTTTAACTGTTGAAATATTTATAAAGATTTAAAATACCCAAGTCTTTATTTAACCCTAGTTTATATGTATTTAATTTTAAAATGCAATATTTAATTTTAAAATCCAGTATTTTTCTTTTATTCTTCTATTATATCTATCTATATATATATATATATATATATATATATATATATATATATATATATATATATATATATATATATATATATATATAAATATAAATGTTTGGTTAAATAATATGAAAAGTCTAGTCTATCAATTTTTTTTCATTTACATTTTCAAATTTTGTGGTGTCGGTAATTTTGCCAATGTTCATATATCCTGTCGGCTGGGGCTTCAAAATACGCCGACTACACATCTGCAGAGGGGTAAGTACACCCCCCCACTACCACCAATGTGGCGTCCTGTGTATGACGATAAACTACATCCGGCAGTAAGGCTTCTGATCAGGATGCTTTGAGGACCGTGGAACCACCTCTTAATTGCTGGTGTTCCACCCTGACCCGGTATAGTACCTCCTATTAAGGTCCCAGCTATGGGCAAATAGTTACCCCTAACCCCAAACCGGGGTCAAAACTGTATGAAAGTATTAAAATACATTATATACGAACAATAAATTTTGAAAAAAATTATTACCAGCAATACATTTTTAAAGCAAAAAAAAAAAATATTTCACCAGCAATAATTTTTCGAAAGATGAAAATTATGACCAGCAATACATTTGTGAAAAAATTACCAGCAGTGGCTTTTTTTCAAAAAATATTACTAGCATTATATTTGACTATCGACAAAGAATTTCTCTACAAAAATACGTCGATGAAACCTGTATTACAAACTGATTTCTCACAACGAATACATATTCTATTTATATGAATCTATCCTAAAAATCTTGTCGGCATTAAATAACCCATTGAAATTGATATGCCGTAAAATAAAATAAACCAAACCAATCTAAACCAAAGAATACATATTTTATTCATACGAATATATCCTAAAAATGTTGTCGGCATTAGATAACCCATTGAGGTTGATATGCCGTAAAACAAAATAAGCCAAACCTGATGTACACACTGATTTCTTATAAAGAATACATATTCTGTTCCTACGAACTTCTAAACATTTGTCGGCATAACATAACCCATTGAGATTGATATACCGTAATACAAAATAAACCAAACCAAACCAAATCAAATTTCATATTTGCATTATATATTTTCTCTCCCTCATACATTCGAATGTTACTACATTCGATTTCAAAAATTTCCTGTGTATATTTACGCAACAATATTTTTAAATTTCAGTCCCTCTCATGTGATGGAATTAATTTCAAGTCACTCAAGGTTATGTCATATAAGAGGTCACGCTAAAATTTTAATACGTATTTTTAACACACGTCCTGATACCCTAACCTATGGAGAAAGACACCTTACTTTATGTTAGCTGATTCTCTTTCTCGAGAATTTGGGGAATAGGAATCTATTCTGCTTATTTTCTTTTCAGTATCAAAAAGAATTCATTCATTTTGATAATATAATAGAAAACATTTATCTATTAAGATATTTCCAGGCTGGAATTCTGTTATCATCATATTTCTGTTCAGAAATGTGATATTTTTTACTCAAGTGTCATCAGCTTTATTATGATTTCTTAGATACATTCCAACTGCAATCCCAAAGATACAATGAAAGACATCAAATTTATGACTAGAAGATTTGCCACATTTTTTTTTTTTTTTTTACTTCAAGACGATTTCTTTTGTCAGAATAAATTATGTTAATAACAGAAAACCGTGTTTCAGCCTCTACAAAACTTACATCAACGCTATTAATTATATTTTCAGCCTTTTGGATAGTTTTGGGTACAACGTGTTTATGGTAATTTCTCGTTACGTTTTCAACATAATAACGGAAATTATTAACAGAGATCTCATGCCGAAACACTTTGGAAAGGTCTGGTAATTACTCTTAAGAGTCTTTCCAAGGAACTACATACTCTTCCCTATTCCAAGAGTTTTGGTTCACAATACTTACTAATTCATGAATTTTATGAATTATGTCATAAGAGGTTTTGCTAAGGGAGCGTGTGTCTTTTAGACTTTTACTAGGTGTGAGCACATTTTATCTAGACCATCGGCTATTAATATAAAAGATTATTTTCGGATCATCCAACAACCAGTTCGCTAATCAATTATTTCAAGAATCGGAATCGGTTTGCTCGACCTGGTAAGATGCCACTCTATTATACACACACACACACACACACACACATATATATTTATATATATA
This sequence comes from Acanthosepion lycidas, assembly GCA_963932145.1. Classification (NCBI taxonomy): domain Eukaryota; kingdom Metazoa; phylum Mollusca; class Cephalopoda; order Sepiida; family Sepiidae; genus Acanthosepion; species Acanthosepion lycidas. Next base: position 129,785,293 of record OZ010580.1, on the reverse strand, counting down.
TATATATATATATATATATATATATATATATATATATATATATAATGAAATGGATTAAGTCCGACAATTATTTAATATATTTTCAGTTTGTACGTCATTTTTATAGATACAATTTATTTAAGTAAATGTTCTGTTTTTAATCAAACCGTATTTATTACCTTTAGCGGCCTGAATGCTCGAAAACTTCAAAGAAAATATGCCTTCTCCGTCAGGAATCGAACCTGTATTACGTTAAGATACGTTTCGATCGACCGCGAAAAATCATCGAAGATTGCGTGTTTATAAAGAGTAATTTGGACATTGCTAACCAGACGCTTCTCTGTAGCTAAATAGTATAGCACATTAGATCAAATGTAAGCTTCCGTATAGGAATCCTGATTCGATTCCTGTCGGAGGACGCATATTTCTCTATGAAAGTTTTCGAGCACGTTTGTGTTGTTTTGTTGAAGTAAATTCGATCCGCTCAGTGGAAATGACAAGATACAACCATAAGTTGTATCCTAATAGATTCTTTTCTCGCACTCCGCACTTGAGGAACTCCTTTCTAGCTTCTTGTTCCCAGTGAAGTATAATCTTCGAAAATTTAAATGCACTCTCATCGTAATGTTTTCTTATATTCTTTCAGACTCAGTAACCCTATGAGTGTTTGTTACTTTGCTGTCATGTTTGGAGAGAAATCACACACACACACACACACACACACACACACACACACACATATATATATGCTGTTTCCTCCGAATGTACTGGAACGGCAATTCCTTTGTTTTTGTTGTTCACTGAAGATATTTTGG